>CAMZMU010000087.1:21988062-22119025 GCA_947311845.1 Poa pratensis
CCCCCCCCCCCCCCCCCCCCCCCCCCCTCAAAAAAAGGCGGTTACACTCTCCTAAAACATAAAAACCTATGGCGACGGTGATCCACATGAGGGCTGCCAAACCGTAAACACATACGAAGATGTCTTACAAAACCCATTAATAATCGAGAAATTTGTTTCTCAGTTATCTCGATGACGCGCAGGAGGTTCATTTTTTACTAGAGGAACATTGAGGTTCGGTTAAACTACCAAGGGTCTCTTTGCTTCAATATAATGTATAATGTATTTATTGTTCAAATTATACTGTATTATTGTTCAAAATATAAAATGGGTCCGGTTAAACTACCAAGGGTCTCTTTGCTTCAATATAATGTATAATGTATTTATTGTTCAAATTATACTGTATTTATTGTTCAAAATATAAAATGTGAAATGTGATGGCTGACTTGACAAGCTTCGTTCTCCATTTCAATTATACTAATTTATTTAATGTTAATTAACTTCCTAGACGCATGATTAGAAAGATTCCATTTTTATATGTTTTCCTATTGTTCCCATTTCCCTTTTGTGATGGTTGGGACCAAAAAGTATTATGTGCATTAAAATTTGTTCATCCTTTTGTGGCTGCGTGTACGTGATTGTCCTTCAGCAAGACGAGCGGCTAATAATGTAAAATTGTGGTAGTGGCACGCTTGAAGCTGTCTTTAGACAACAACAACTTGAATGGCATTAAAGGCCATATGTTTCTGGCAATTCAAAGTTGCATATGGTTGTGGTTTTAGAGTGTACTCCCTCCGTCCTCAAATACTCTAAGTGGACATCTAGAAATTTTAAGACAAATTATGGAGTGAAATAGAAAATGCTTTAGGAAAATGCAAGTCACCATCTCTCTCCTCTTTAATTACCCCACCTCTAATGAGATAAGTGCATGTAAAAAATGAGGAGACCATGTGTTGAATGTTATTGGGCTTGATTCCCGTGTGATGAGAGAGAAGTATTATTATCTACTTTAAAGTACATTGGAAAGGTAGAAGTACACTCTTTTGTGGAGTACGTACTTTAAAGTAGTTTATTTTCTTGATCACTAGCTAGTTAAGACTACCCACAGTGGGGAGAAACATAGCTAGTAACTTTAATGCCACGTAGACAAAAAAAGGTGATGTGACAAGTAATTAATTAGGAGAGAGGAGGTTGGAGTAACATAGCTAGTTACCGGAACATCACATATACCAATGCAATGTGAGTCTACAGCCTAATTAATAAAGATTTGCATGACACCACACTTATGTTACTCTACCATAGAGGTAGTAACATAAAGTAGTAACATGTGCATGTTAATAGTTTATGTTACTCCCCACTATGAGTAGTCTAAGTAGCTAGTGGTTCCTGTGGTTAGCTCAACCTTGTTGCTTACTCGATTTGCTAAAAGGACGCGACATACACTATTTCCGCACCACCCTGAATAACAATGCACTATAGTGCTACTAGTGCATTGTTGGTGGTCAATCGGGCGACTGATCTCTAGTCATTTGGAGAAAAAACTGCACTAGCAAGCAAAGGCTTGCATGATCCGCGCGCACCCTTTGCCGAGAAAAGGAGCGATGGTTTTTCTCCGTAGACGACAACTCACATCTTGTTTTTGTGAAAGTTCAGAACTGTTGGCCGCTTGGGGTAGACGGAGTTGGTTGACCCAACCGTCGCAGACCCAACTAACTGCAAGTAACTTATACTGCTAGCAGGCGAACTTTCGCCTGTCTGCATCTCTCCCAAGCAAGATCGGTCAGAGGTAGCTGCACGCCATGGTCATGTTCGCCGTATGCTACCTTGCACGCGACACGCTCCACGCCGTCTCGAGCTGGCCGGACCGCCGGAGTCGCCGGCGGCGTTATTGTTTGGCGTCCGCACTGCACACTGCAGCTGCACTGCATCACGCTCCCAGCGAGACGCGGTCCGTAGGAAGAAGATGGTGGGGGTGATGGATGGACGGATGGATCGCCATTTAAGCGTCTCCTCCACCACCCCCTTCAATGCCAAGACAATCAATAGGGATCCCTCCACCGTTGGGTAGGCAGGCGATGGATGGAGCCAGCGTCGATCGCCGCGGGTGACTGCCATGGCTTCGGCTTTGGCTTGGTTGGCCGCGCTAGTTGGTTCGATCGGCCGGTGCACACTGCACACCCTGGTCGCTGGGTCGACCAACGACCCTCGGCGGCAATTTATGGTCCACCTCCCTGGGCCCCGGCCCGTTTCTTTTTCTTCCTCCATCGGTCGAGCATCTCCATCATCACTCCTAAAAATCCGTCATGTACCCGTAATTTGTGTCCGATTTAGTGGATGGCCGTCTCTATGTGACTTCGATGGCTATGGATTCAAATATACGGAGGTAGTCGCCCAAAAAACCCGCGGGAGATCTACATGCAAGACATCGAATAACACCAGTACATTTCTTTTATTGGATGACAAAAAGGTCTGGTGCAATCTTTTTTCAGCTCGAAATAGACATCACAGTCCCGAAAACCATGCACGATGTTCATTTACACCCCCTCTTCATCCTAAATCATTGGGGAAAATCATGACCATTGTTTGCCGGCTTCCGCGAAAAATATTCATTAAACAACAACACATGATCTGTTGTCCTTTGACATTTCTTGTTGGCTAGCCGGCCTATGTCCGATCCTCCGCATTTGGGAGTGGTGTCCAGCTCGGCTTGCGCAGCTAAACGAACACCAAGGACCATCTAATTCTCTTCATCGTCGACTCCAATGTCAGCGTCACCTGCCATCATCTGGTGAAACATGATCTCATCGTTGCTATCCGTATCCTATTGGACACCAATTAAACAATCAAACTAGACAATAAATCAACAATCAATCAAATAAACGACTTGGCAAACGCCCAAACACTTTGCTTGCGAAGCGGCATCGGCAAAAGGAGTTGTGGCGGGGCAAAACGAGGATAGGGGCGGCGGTGAGTCGTCATGCGCGGTCGCATTCGGTGAGTTGGTGACGACAAAGGTGGCGGCGATGGTGCGAATCGACTGTCACAAGAAATGGGAGGACGGGGTGAGGGAAAATGATGCCCGACCTTTACCGCTCCGTGACTATGACAAGAGGTGCCCACCAGCCCGAGACCTTGTCTGGGGTCCTAGAGCGGGACTCTAATCTTTGTGGTGCCTGACATAAATTGGTCCGGACCAAACGGTTGGGGGTGCTGCTCGGGCCGATTTTTCGGTCCAGACCGCCCTTTGTAGGGTTTTGTAGGGTGCCGGTGGAGATGCTCAGCTGTTCGTCGCGCACCAGTCCTTCTGTCAGTATGTACATGCAGGTATGCTGCTCCTGCTCCTGCTACTACTAGATCGTAGCGCTGCATCCGGGTACAGCAATACGCGCTGGCAGGCGCAACAATAAATCGCCAGCCGTCTCAACCGTGCAGTGCTCCGACCTGTTCTATAAAACCCTGATGCGCTCTGCCATCCTCCTTGCTCCATGTGGACTCACTTATTACGGCCAGCCAGCCCTCTTTAACTCCATAGTCAGATCCATTCTGGCTAGCCAATATCGGAGTATATACACCTAGTACGTACCTACACTCGGCCGCAGCTCTGCTTGAGGGAGCAATGGAGGTGGGGACGTGGGCGGTGGTGGCGGCGGCGGCGGCCGCCTACATGGCGTGGTTCTGGCGGATGTCCCAGGGCCTGCGCGGGCCCCGGGTGTGGCCGGTCCTCGGCAGCCTTCCCGGCCTCGTGCAGCACGCCGAGGACATGCACGAGTGGATCGCGGGCAACCTGCGCCGCGCGGGGGGCACCTACCAGACTTGCATCTTCGCGGTGCCCGGGTGGCGCGCCGCGGCGGCCTCGTCACCGTCACCTGCGACCCGCGCAACCTGGAGCACGTCCTCAAGTCCCGCTTCGACAACTACCCGAAGGGCCCCTTCTGGCACGGCGTCTTCCACGACCTCCTCGGCGACGGCATCTTCAACTCCGACGGCGACACCTGGATCGCGCAGCGCAAGACGGCCGCGCTCGAGTTCACCACGCGCACGCTCCGGACCGCCATGTCCAGGTGGGTCTCCCGATCCATCCATGGCAGGCTCCTGCCCATCCTCGCCGACGCGGCCGCAGGCAAGGCGCACGTCGACCTGCAGGACCTCCTCCTGCGCCTCACCTTTGACAACATCTGCGGCCTCGCGTTCGGCAAGGACCCGGAGACGCTCGCCCAGGGCCTGCCGGAGAACGAGTTCGCCTCGGCATTCGACCGCGCGACCGAGGCCACGCTCAACCGGTTCATCTTCCCGGAGTGCCTGTGGCGGTGCAAGAAGTGGCTGGGCCTCGGCATGGAGACCACGCTCACCCGCAGCATGGCGCACGTCGACCAGTATCTCGCCGCGGTCATCAAGACGCGCAAGCTCGAGCTCGCCGCTGGCAGCAACGGCAAATCCGTCGACACCGTGGCCGCCACGCAGCACGACGACCTGCTCTCCCGGTTCATGCGGAAGGGGTCCTACTCGGACGAGTCGCTGCAGCACGTGGCGCTCAACTTTATCCTCGCCGGCCGCGACACCTCCTCCGTGGCGCTCTCCTGGTTCTTCTGGCTCGTGTCCACGCACCCGGCCGTGGAGCGCAAGATCGTGCGCGAGCTCTGCTCCGTGCTCGCCGCCTCACGCGGCGCCAACGACCCGGCATTGTGGCTGGCGGAGCCCTTCACCTTCGAAGAGCTCGACCGCTTGGTCTACCTCAAGGCGGCGCTCTCGGAGACCCTCCGTCTGTACCCGTCCGTCCCCGAGGATTCCAAGCACGTTGTCGCCGACGACTACCTCCCGGACGGCACGTTCGTTCCGGCCGGGTCATCGATCACCTACTCGATATACTCGGCGGGCCGCATGAAGACGGTATGGGGTGAGGACTGCCTCGAGTTCCGGCCAGAGCGGTGGCTGTCGGCTGACGGAACCACGTTCGTGCAGCACGACTCGTACAGGTTCGTCGCGTTCAACGCCGGGCCGAGGATATGCCTGGGCAAGGACCTAGCCTACCTGCAGATGAAAAACATCGCCGGGAGCGTGCTCCTCAGGCACCGCCTCACCGTGGCGCCGGGCCACCGCGTCGAGCAGAAGATGTCGCTCACGCTCTTTATGAAGGACGGGCTACGGATGGAGGTATGTCCTCGCGACCTCGCCCCTGTACTCAACGAGCCCTGCGGCGGCGTGGATGCCGTCGCCGCCGCCGCAGCAGCAGCAAGTGCCACAGCGCCGTGCGCGTAGAAGACCTTCCTTCGCGTAGGTGCGCCATGCTTCGTGCTGTTGGCAAGATACCGGACATTGAATGTGTAGATAGAGCAGCAGTACGAGACCGTAAGTAAATTGATGATGGGCTGGGTTGGTGACAACATTTAAGTCACTCCTTTCCAGAGTTTACCACCCGGATAGGAGAAACCGGGAAACTTTGCAGATCACAAGATCTAGCTGGATTTGTATTTGCAGCTCGACGGAAGACGGAAAGCAAAAATGACAGAAACAGAGTGAGTAATAATGTATTGCAGCCACGGTGAAGACGGGGAGAGGAGTAAGTAATTCGGATTTGTTTGAGGTAGCTCGGTGTGGGTGACCAGCTAGCCAACTAGGGTATTCTATTTTTGGAGATCTTTTTTCTTTCAAACTTGTCTATTATTCTATTCTTAGAGAGTTCATATTTGGTCCAAGAAACATGTAAGTAGGCGTGTACTGGAGGTCTGTTGCATCTTTGACATCATGTTTAATCCATGACAAGTTTCTTCTTCAAGTGGTCGATTTGTTCTAGCTAGCCGTGCGTTTTTCTAGCTTCCTTAGCTAAGCGCGGTGCTTTGCATGGGATGCATGATGCCCTAGCTTGTCGCTCGTGCAATCCTGCATGCATGCATATATCGGCGCCTTGATGCGCCGTCCGATCTGGTGAGGAATACTTGCTATCAAGAATCGCAGGTGCATAAAAGTTTGATGTCGATGGCGCTGAGCATACATATATTTTTCCTGATGTTCTCTCTGACTGCAGGTTCGCTGTCATACACCCTCATTTAATTATATCGTCGTTGCGACAACGATGTTCCAATTCAGTAGGGATTGTGCGATGCGAGACAGCGATGTATGTTTCTTTCCATCCAAACAAATTAAGGATGCGAGACAGTGAAGTCCAAGCAATTGGGTTGGACTTTTGTAGGCATGTAGATGGACGTTGTTACCTTTGGTGTCTCATGGTTGGTTTGTTTGATGCAACAATATTCAGTGGCGGACCCAGGATTTAGGTATGACCAGGGCTAAACCCCAAGGCCAAGCTCTGGTACAATTTTTTTGGCTAGTGGTTAACCCCTTGAACTATTTCTCCTAACTTTTTATTATGTTGTTTAATCTATTTCATAGGAAACTTATGACCAACTTGTTGGCATGAACCATTACAAAAAAAATACCCCCTCTAATAATAATCTCTAATATTTACATCTAGCTCATCAATTGGGTGCCGAAGGCCAAGAAAATCAAGATATGCCATCTAGATGACACTTGGCACTAAAATTATCGCCGATCACAATAATAGAATATCATGCTCATGACGAGTAGCTCGAACCAACTATCGTGTTTCTATCTAAGTCTCTGTCAAATACCTAAGCTGGGAGAATTGGCGGGTCGTGAAGCCGATGAAAATAAGATGACAATTGACACATGCCCGGATGAAATATATTTCAACACATCTTTGTTCACTTCATTTTTTATGTCTACATTATCAGATTTAATCAGTTAATCCGCTAATCCCTAATGTCAGCAATTAAAAAAGAATTTAACAAGAGGAAACGATTGGAAATAAGTAAGGCTTTTAGTATTAAAAGCAAACAGTTACGGAGGAACAAAGAGCACCCGAGATAAGATACCGGCAAGTTGGAGGCATGCGAGCGGAACGCCGGAGCGTGGGCGGAGGAAGGCGTGGTGCTGCGCGGTCGGGCTCCCGGGACGGGGTCGCGGCGCAGCCCTGGCAAGGTCGAGACGAGCATGTCTACCATCGCGACCCGATCATGTCGCGCGTCGACGGAAGGAGGGTGAGCACTCTCGCAATTAGATCGAGCGCATGTCGATCGGAACAGAAACTGACGCTGATATTCTGCCAAGCCATGCACTAGTCGAGCGTAGGCTTTGGAAAATAATTATTTATGGGCCTGGTTAGTATTAGCCCTTGGCATTCCGATTCTGTGAGACGGGCTAGGCCCTCGGGGGCTCCAATTTTGAGCAAATTTACGAATGGATTACTTGTACTACACGGGGCATGACCCGGGCTGCAGCCCTGGCCGGCTGCCCGTGGCGTAGTTCCGCCCCTTATTGATCTACCTCTAGCTACCTTATGCTCAGCAAGTATTTAACCTCACGTCAGTAGAACTAATCAGTCAAGTATACTTGTATGTAAAAAAATGATTTAGGTTACTTCAGACAGTCCAGGGGCGTGTGACTAAAAATATCCGAAGTTTCAGTCAGTTTGTGCCCTGCCATTAAAAATTCAATTACAACAAACATAAAACTAATATATAGTAAATAAAAAAATGAAAACTGACACTGAAAATAGAATAAAAACAGAAGGTTTAGGTTATGGCTCGCACGGTTGTCAAAGGATTGTTTACACGATCCCACGGCAATCACAAACCCGACGTATCACAAGAGTGTTTATTTGTTCTCAGTCCAACAGGTAAGGATCAAGATGATGGCGAAGTTCCGTTCATGATGTGATCACACAATCGTACAATAATATTAAAGATAGGTCACGTCGGGTTTATAGATGCATCCGACAAGAGTAGATAAATCTAACGTTTACGGCTATGGAGACTACGAAGTCTAAGGCTTCGACTTGGGCGTGAATGCATCCTCCTCTTGGTAGAACGATCTTCGGATATATATATAGGCGTCGGTACTAGGAGTCTCCATATCGCATGTCGGGTCTTGAAATGTCTTGTGGTTACGTTGATCTTGTAACCTTACTTCATTATACATCCGGTTTAGAGATCATTCACCGGTAGCACAACATGTTAAGTCAGTCGAGCTTCTAGATGCGGGTTTATATATGATCGTGGATGTCACGAACGTCGTGGGATGAAAGTGGTGCAGGTCCGTATAGTGAAGAACTACGGTCCAGCCCCACTTATCTCCGACAATGATGGTGCAGCCTACCATCTACGTTATATTTATATCACGGGGCATCGGGCCACTCATACACATGAATATGTCCTCTTAGAGCATCTCCACCGGCGCCCCCGATGGGCCTCCTCGCCGCCCCAATGTGGATCCAGACACGGAAACAGCCCCGAGCGATGCCCCCAATCTGTCTGGACGGTCCGAAAAACTGTTCGGCAACCCTTGTCTGCCGCCAACTTTCGGGGCTGGCTCACGGGTGTTGGACATGCCCGGACATGCCTGCCACGTCGACCTTGACATGCGGGTACCACATGCGAGTAATAAGACCATTTGACCCCACCTCGTCCTCTATCACGTGTCCAATCTTTGATCTCCCACCAAATCGCGCCACCGCCTCCCTTTTTCCTCGCTAACCGTCGTCCCGAATTGCTCAACGACCATGCCAGACCCGACCCCTGTGGTGCTTTCGCTGCCATTTTGCGCCGCCTTTTGCAACCAGCCACACTCCCTACAGCTCGTCAACTAGAGACCAATATTATCTCGCTCCCGCGCACACAAGGTGTTCAGCCATTTTCCCGAACAGGTGATTTTCTTCTGTTTTTTGCCTAGGTAAATTTGATATGATGTTTTGTAGTTTAATTGCTTCATTATTCATTTATTTGAATCATAGACTATGGATAGCAACGACGAGTTCACGTTCCACCAGTGATGGCAAAGGACACCCGTGTCATAGCAGCGTTCCACCAATGATAGCAGTGGACACCCGTAGCCAATACTGATGAGCACCAAAGGATTCTCGCTTTTCTTATAGCTTTGCAAGCTGTGGTGAATGCCCATCCCCCAACGCAGAGGTTCGAAGCCTGGGCGGCAAGCCAACAAGAATCGTCAAAAGCCTATGGTTCATGTGATGGTATACCAAGACTATTTTTTTGACAACCCAACACATGGTCCGATTTCATTTCGGTGGCGCTTTAGGATGAAGAAGATTGTGTTCACGCACATTATTCAGGGTGTGAGGTTATGGTGGCTTTCCAACGGAAAGCAGATATCACCACACTTGTTCAGCTGCCCCTGTGCAAACATATTTTTGTTTGTTTGTTTTCCATGGAGTCAAAAACATGTTGGGACAGCGACAGGTTCGATCATGAAATTGCAGAAAGAAGGTCGGGCCAGATCCGATGTACTTTTATGCTATCAAACGAGAGTCAGGCTTCCAGTAGTCAGAGTTGTTCCTGTGTATTTGTTTTCTGCATGCACCTCGCCTAACTAAACTAATTTGTTGGAACTAGGAAGAGAACTGACTATGAAATCCCGGCGGGTTTAGGAAGAGAACTGACAATGGATGGAAAATAATTCAGTAATGTTTTTACTCGTGACCGCAGAGAAGAATTTATGCAGCGAGGAGGATGCAGGGGACACGACGACACAAGGACGTGGGAAACATCTCGACTTAATTCGGTAGCTGGCTATGGGCTATCGCTAGCTAGCTGCACCGTGCAAGAGTATTTTCAGTTTTCTTGCCCGGGGGCGGTACTGCTTCTGCTACCTCATACGGAGTATATCCCTCTCCGGTAGAAGTAGCAGGCAGGACAACGCAATTACGTTGATGATTGTTATGGAGATGCCGGAGCGGACCATGCCGTTTACATGCAGTCATAAAAGGGTGCTACTAGATCGTCGGAGGGTGTAATGGAATGGGATCCCATTTTACCAACCGTTTTAGCTGGAGAGTGAGCGTAATGAATACTCTGACACTTAATTCATTGCATGCATGATGCAGGGATCGAATACTCTAACACTAGTGCTCTCATTGTTTCATTTTGGTTGTCAAGAAACATGAACAGGAGGTAGCGAGACGATGGTCTACGGTCCTGGCCTGACTTGCCTTCACAGGAATTGAAAACCAAAAGAATAGGAAAAACGAAGGAATAAAATTTCATGACATGTGAAATTTTACAGGAAATGAAAACACAGGAACCAGTCAACCATACACACTAATTGTTTGGTTGTAGCACAAGAAAAACTCAGAAATTTTTATGGAGTTGGTACAAGTCATAGTTGTTATAGACTCATAGGAATTTTTTCACGAGGTCCAACTCTTGCTAGAATTGCTATGGGATTGTAGTGTAGGAAAGCATTCCATAGAAAATTTGGAGGATTCTTTCATTTGAACGGACTGTAAGGCTACTTTGATTCATAGGATAGGAAAAATGTAGGAATAGGGAACGATTGGGATAGCATGTTTAAGTGAATCCTATGGAAAGAGGGTTTTTCTTTGATTGTGACAAATGCATTTTCCATGAGATTAAACCTCATGCTTTTTTCCTATATGATTTACACTACAAGATTCCTATGGGATTTATTCCTATAGGATGTGATCCTATGAATTAAGAAAAATTCCTATAGGAACCAATCCTTCAAAAATCATATGACATTCCTTTAAATCCTACATAGGAAAAAATCCTATGGATTAGAATCCTATGAAATCCCCTTGAAAATCCTTCGAGACAAAGAGGCCCGAATGGGTGGAATAGGGATGAAAATGGAGTGGAGCGAATACGGACAGAAATGAGTGATGTTTTCATTTTTTTTCGCTAAGCCAAAAATAAATACAGAAACCACAGAAACAAATATTGTCAGAAACAGATACGGTGCATAAACGGAACATAAAGTTACCGGAACCCATTGAATAATGCAGGAAAAATCAAGCAAATCAAAAATTATCAAGTTTCCAAAATTAATTAAAATATAAAGATATATCATGATTATATAATATAGTGTGCATAAGTTATCACTTTGGCAACATAAAAAAAATCTACTATCGTCCCTAATCCTATTGCGGCACTGAAATGGTGAACTGGGGCACACTCGAGAAGGAGATGATATGTGAGGACATAGGGCGTAAACATGGTCGTTTCAAATCCTTATCATTTTCTTATTTAGATCTTGGATTGTGCCTAAATATTCCCACTAAAATTCTTGTGCCCGATGGACTCAGATAGCCCTGAGTAACAACAAAATGTTCCTTATTATTGGAAACGGAAATTATGTTTCCGTGGTCGTTCTGCTGGAACACGTCGTTCCGTTTCCATTTCGTTTTCGCACAAAAGTTTTTGTTTCTGTTCCGCAGAATTCCATTCTTGTTTTCGTATTTCCATTATATGTTCATTTTTCTGCGAAAAAGTCGCAAAGTTTCCGTCCTGTTTCATTCCTATAGTGGAGCTATGCACAAGTGAGGGGCCGCGATAGGGGGAGCACGCCTTAAACATGCACACGGATTGCGCCCCAAAGATTCTCTTCAAGCTCCGGCACTACTAAGGTAGGGGACTCCCTCTCGACGTTTTGTAAAAGGTAATTCAAAACTTCCCTTATAGTCATTTTTGAAAGAACATATTTTATATCCCCTATGTGTTTTGTGTGTTAGGCAACAACATTAGGAATTATCTAATATGATGTTAAGTGGGGCAGGAATTAAAAGAAATATTTACCTTTGCATCGAAACACTTGTCAAAGAAAAAGAAGTTTGCAACCAGTCTGTCCTGGCCGGAGTCTCCGGCCTGAGGGGTGCTCAGGGGCCGGAGTCTCCGGCCCATCAGGTTTTGGTGCGAAGTGCGCAACAAGACGGCGCTCTCTGTTTTGGGTCCGGAGTTGGTCCAGAGGGACCCCGGAGTCTCCGCCCCTCAGGGTCCGGAGTCTCCGCCCAGGCCGGAGTCTCCGGCCCTCCTGGACCGGAGACTCCGGTGTTAGTGGACTGCAATGGCTATAATTTTGGGAGGGGTATAAATACCCCTCCACCTACCTCCAGCCAGCTAGTTCGCCCCAAATTGAAGTCCACCATTATTACAAGCTTAAGAATCACTAGATCTCCCAATCCCTCCACCCAAACTCGTTGATCTTTGGAGGATTGAAGGAGAAGGCCCGGATCTACTACTTCACCAAAGCGTTCTTCATTTCCCCCTCATTCACTTGAGGGATTTGAGCCTAGGGTTTCCTCTAGGAAAACCTAGGCATCTTGGTGTACTTACTTGCTTGTTACTTTTGTGTAGTAGGTGTTGTGGTGCTTGGGAGCCCCCAATCCTTTTGTGGGTTGAGCCTCAAGTTTGTTGTAAGGGTTCCGGATTCCGCCTTGAAGGATTCCGATAGTGGAAGGTGAACCGAGCTTTTGGGCAAGGTTCATCGGAGAATAGGGTGAGGCCATTTGTGGCATTTGAGTTTGAAACTCACACCCCTCCAACGAGACGTACTCCCCTAAAAAGGAGGAACTCGGGAATATATCCTTGTCTCCGCGTGCTTCCCGTTCGGTTACTCCTTACTCGCTAGTTCTTACTTGTATCGTGCTTAGTCTAGTGTTAACTTGTCATATAGGTAAATTCACCGTAGTTGCATATCTAGAGAATTTACCTTTGTGTCAAGCCTAAATTCGAAAAAGAGCTAAAAATTGAGTAGCACCTATTCACCCCCCCCCCCTCTAGGTGGCCATACCGATCCTTTCAATTGGTATCAGAGCCTCGGCTCTTTATTCGGGCTTAACCGCCTAAGAGAAGTATGGCCATTGACGAGCATGGAAATGTGATTGAGACCCCCCCCATCGAGTCCACTTCGGTTTCCACAGAGGACTTCAATGCCTTGAAGAGCTCTATGGAAACTAAAATGGATAAGTTGCAAGAGATGATCTTGAAACTCATGGAGTGAAGTAAATCACATCTCCTCTCACTCCTCTTTCTTCGGGGCCTCCTAAGAAACCCGAGGAGGAAGAGGTTGATGGGAAGAAGAAGGGGGTTGAACAAGATAAAATTGACACCCCAATTAAACCACCTAATGGTTCGGGAGTATATGGTGCGTTCCTTTTCCATACTCTCCCGACCTACCTATCCCTCATCCTCCTATTCACCTAAGGGGAAACCCACCTAAGCTAAATGCATCTTTGTTTACTAAATGGCAATCTTCTATGAGATCTTATGTGAACAGTGCATCTATCGAGCTTTGGAGGATCATTGAGCAAGGATATCAAGCCGTGGATGAATCCAACAAGACAAGAAGAGAAATAGTTGATTGTCAACTAAATGCCACCGCTCTTGACTTGATCCGAGATGCCGTGGGAGATGATGATATGTCTCACATCGAGCATTGCACCACCGCCAAAGAAGCTTGGACTGCCTCGTTGAGGTGTTCGTTGGAAATGAAAGCATGAAGAGAAACCGGTTTGAGGAAATGAGCAACAAGGCCGAAGGGTTCTTCATGGAAGATGGAGAAGACCATGAGCAAATGTATCGAAGACTCAAGGCCCTTGCCAATGCCTATAAGCTCTTGGTGCACCTCATGTGAATGATGCTTGGATCAAGAGGAAGTATGTGAATGCTCTCTTGCCCTTTGAACCGGCCGACTTGAAGAGTCTCCAAGGAAGGCACAACTATCCACAATTGACCTCCAATGAAGTCATGCAAGAGATGCAATCTTTCAAAGTTCAAGCCAAAATTGCACAAGACTCTCGTGCCCGAGCTATTGGAATGCAACAAGGAGCTTCACTTGCTTTGAAGGCCAAGGTGGTTGAACACAATGAAGATCAAGATTGTGAAGATGTGTCCTCCATGGACCCCGAAGAACTCAAGATTGCTCATAGAGACTATGTGGCTCTTGCGGCAAGGACCTTTTGGAAGAATCCATCCAAAGCTAAAGCTCAAGTGGAGCAAAAGTTCAAATCTAGTGGTTCAAGGAGGGCAACCCAAAATGAAGACTTGCTTCAATTGCCAAGATAGATATCACTATGTTGCCGATGTCCCTATGAGAACCGTGAAGAACATGGAGGAAGGCTTGTTCTCAAGAATGCCTCAAAGTCCCCTAGCAAGAAACCTTTCTTCAAGAAGAACCTTCCCAACAAGAAGCCTCCTTCAAGAATGGTATTGGTGACAAGAGAGGAGTACATGTCCGGGGGTGAGAGCGATGAAGAGGAAACCACAAGTGAAGTTGCCGCTATTGCTATTACTTCATCAACATCACCTTCTCTCTTTGAATCCCCCAATGAGAACATCCCCATCCAATCCGCCAAGTGTCTCATGGCCAAGGCCACCGAGGTATCATCTTCTTCCACTTCCAAGACTATAAATGAAATGGATGATCTTATAGTCTTAGAATAAAGGAAGAAAATGTTGCTTTGGATCGTTTCATGACTAACTTGCAAGGTGAAGCCAAGACACGCTTTGAAGCTCTTATGAGCGATTATGGGCGGATTCAAGAGGAGCTTGATGAGAAGGAAGACTTGAAAGAGAGTATGCTAATGACATTGCCGCTCTCACCGTGGCTCTTGAGGAAGAGCATGAGCTTCGTGTTTCTCTTGAAGAGAAACTTGAAAATCTTGATGAGTCACAAAATGCAATTTTTCTCAAATCATTAAAGAACGTGACCATGCTATTGCAAAATATAAGCTTTACAAGAAAGAAAAGGTTGAATTTGGTGTTGGTCATGATAGACTAACCGAGGAGCTAGAGAAGCTTACCAAGGCCCACAAGGCCTTGGAGAGTGAACACTCTATCCTCACCAAGTCTTTTGAACAACTTCAAATTCAATCATCTAAAACTAATGTTCCTAGTTCCTCTACTACTTCTTGTGATCATGCAAATGTTATTGAGGAAAATGCTAGGTTGAAGCGAACTTGCCAAGGCCTCTAGTTCCCAAAGTAAGCCTCTTGATGATCTTTTGCAAATGCAAAAGCCACACATTGGGAAAGAGGGTCTTGGTTATGTTGCCAAGAAGAAGAAGAAGAACAAGAAGAAGGCCAAGCCCGCACAAGCAAAGAAGCTACCATTGCGAGTGGTGATGCTACAAGGAGCAAAACCACTCGTAATGACTTTGCGGGATGCTAACCCTCACTATATTCTTTATGTTGATTATTATGGTGATGTTTATGCAAAATATGTTGGTCCCTATGATGGATATGTTGCTAGAGCTATTTGGGTTCCTAAGACCCTTGTTGCTAACAAAGAGGACCCATTGCAAGATGGGTACCTAAAACCAAGCAATGATTTTTGTAGGACTATGCTTCCGGTGGATCGAAATGGGTGATTGATAGTGGATGCACAAGTCATATGACCGGAAGCAAGGAGATCATGACGGAGTTGAGACCAAATACAAATCAATTAACCGTCACTTATGGAGATAATTCCAAAGCGGAGGTGAAGGGCCTTGGCAAGGTGGTAATCGCAAGGGATATCACCCTTGTGAATGTTATGCTTATTGAGTCCCTCGGTTACAATTTACTTTCCGTTCGTGCCGTGAATAAGATGGGTTTTGCCGTAAACTTTGATATTGATATTGTGGTACTCATGTGGAGCAAGACTCTAAAGGTTGCTTACGTTGGGTATGTCGAAAATGAGTTGTGTGTGGTAGACTTTTCGGAGTCAACCAACTCTCAAGCGATGTGCCTATTCGGAAAGGCCGACGTGGGGTGGTTGTGGCATCATCGCTTGTCCCATGTCAATATGAGAACTTTGCAAAGTCTTCACAAGGGTGGCCACATTCTTGGACTAAAAGAGAATGATTTTTTTCTAGAGATCGTCTTTGTAGGGCTTGTGTTGAAGGAAAGATGTATGATTCTCCCCACCCAAGCAAGACCATCATTTCATCAACAAGGATTTTGAAACTTCTTCATGTTGATCTATTTGGTGCCATGCCTCAACCTAGTCTTGGTGGGAAGAAGTATTGTTTGGTGATTATTGATGACTATTCAAGATTCACATGGGTTTATTTCTTCAAGTCGAAGAGTGAGACCCAACAAGCCGTCATCGACTTCTCCAATGAAGTTCAACATCAACACAATGTCCCTATATTGGCCATTAGAAGTGATAATGGCTCCGAGTTCAAGAACTACACCCTAAATGAGTTTCTTAGTGAAGAGGGAATTCGACATCAATATTCCGCTGCGTATACCCCTCAACAAAATGGTGTAGCCGAGAGGAAGAACCGGACCCTGATACCCAATGATTACCTGCGTGAAAAGTAAATGGGTTAGGTTGAGACTCCAAGTGCAGAGTGTATGTAGTAGTGGAAGACAATTTTCCCCACGAGGGGTGACTCGAGGGTTTAATATCGAACTCTCGGGGAACCAGTATTTCAGGTGTTATCTCCTTATCCTTCTCTTGAGAACCTGCAACAAAATATATTATTTTGTGCCCTCAACCTCACCAAGTGGTTGTCAAGCACAAGGTGTGAGAATGATAATAAAATAAATATGCAAACAGTAGTAAATATGCAATGATGGTAAAATAAATATGCAAGGATGATGGTAGTAATGATAAATGATATTTTTGGGTTTTTTATGATGAATGCAAGATGTAAAAGTGTTTTTGTATTTTCGGATTTAATAATGGCAGCAAACAAAAGTGGTGATAAAAGTGTTGGAAAGGTGTTTCTTATGATTAAAAATGGACCGGGGTTCATGGTTTCACAAATGCACTCTCTTTGATAACGTGGTAGACAATGGAACACTAAAATTAACATAAAAGATGGCAAGACATGGTTTGACAAGTTATTAATAATATGGGCATCACGTCCTAACATAGAGATCTCAAGTATAAGTTGTTCTCTCTCTTATGCTCCACCAAGATGCGAACTAAATCATAACACCTTAGTAATTAAGATAAATCAGAGCATAGCAATAAGTTCAATGACATGAAGTTAAAATAAGAACATGCTAGATCTAGTCATGGAGATAGTGGCCAAGGTCACATCCACTCTCCGGTAGCATGGTATTTTTGTTTATCCCTAGTGAGGCAACAAAGTAAGGTAGAAAACCCAAGTGGATCGCAGAACTTTCTCTCACGTTTACTGCACTAGCCACCCCCGTTACTCCAACTAATGCACACGTTCCCCCTCACATGCTCTCATAAACATGCTTGATCATGACAAGTAAATAAGAACGGGGTACATAATATTCATCTACTTTCATAACTGAAACAAAACCATTGCAATCTCAAAACATGTATTAACTCATAATAAAGATCCACAACAAAGGAATTACATAGATAACCGTAATCATGTTCAGCAGCTCATACGGTACTAATTAGTGAAGCTCATAGAGAGGAGAGATACATAAGTTACTTCCACAAACCCATAGTCCAGGGGTGGACTACTCCCTCTTCATCATGGTGTCGGTGGAGATGTTGTTGGAGGGGAAGGAGACCACACCGGCAGCGCCCCGCCGGAGTTTTCCCCCTCCAATCTTCAGCTCCAGGTCTCTGTTTCGTGGTTTCTGTGTTTCGGCGGCGCTCCCTTTCGCGAAAGCCCTGGGGGGTCTATATATAGTCATTTTTAGGTCAAGACGAAGCTTCGGGAAGAAAGATCGACGACAGCGGAGGCTCGAGGGCCAGGATGGGGGACCCCACGCGGTCAGGGAATCTGGCCGCGTGGGCCCACCCCTTTGGCCTTCTGGTCTCCGTTTCTTCGATTCCTTTGCGCCTACGTTTCGTTCCTTCCAAAAAAAAATGATCCCCGTAAAGTTTCAGGTCATTTGGACGTCGTTTGGGTCCCTGAAACATCAAAATATAGAAAAAGGGGTTTTCTGACAGCGCAGGGTTAATTCCAGAAAAATGGGGAAGTTGTTAATTATCCCCAAAACTCAATATAAATCATGAATATAACCCTTATATGATGCAAATAACATGGAATAAAATGTAAAGTTCATGTATGCATTTTACATGCATCAACATCCCCAAGCTTAACCCATGCTCGTCCCGAGTATGAAGGTGATAAAACTAACATGGACTTTGCATTTTAATACTATCAATGGATATCAAAGGTGATTACTATTGCTACATAGAGTCAAATGATTCATTCTTCAAAGGAATAACAATATGCAAGATAAATTATGAAGTGGTATCAAATACTCAATGTAAAGATGTTCAATGATAAATTCACAAAGTGTAACATAGAAGAAAGTACTATGGACCAAATGTATGCATAATGAAAAGTAAAAACATCATATGGTGGTCATAGAGTACTTCTTATGAAAACTGAATATAAAAGGTGGACACTTTGGATAGATAAATAAGTAGAGGTAAAGCATGAATAAGTTTCATCTAACTTCCAAACACTTCTACTTAAGTTAATGCGTGCAATGTGGTAGCCATTGGTGTGGAGCTCTCATTACCCCTATCATAGCATCTTGAATGATTAATGTTTAAAGTGAAAGCAAATATGAGTGGTGTGCTTGACAATGTATTGGTTGAATGTCTCATGTCCCTTGAATACAAGTACCTATACCATGTGTTACTCACTTTGGTCCACAAAGTAAATTCAAATAACGGTCATTGCAAGTAATAATAGTATCATCAAGAACTGCACTGGGGTACCTCTTGTCCCATGACATGAACAAGCCCATGTCAAAACAACAAGACAAACAGACAATGAACAATCTCAGCACTCTTTTATTTACTATGGGTATAGCTTTTTATTATGAGGTGCATCACTGAATGAACATTATGGTTATGCTGTAAATTTCCACCATGAATGATGCATGGCTTAGATTAGCGGCCCAGGCATTTCTCTAACCATTTATACAACTCTTTGAACTTACTAAGTATACACTACAACAAAGTAAGCACGTAGAGA
Source organism: Poa pratensis (assembly GCA_947311845.1). Lineage (NCBI taxonomy): Eukaryota > Viridiplantae > Streptophyta > Magnoliopsida > Poales > Poaceae > Poa > Poa pratensis. The sequence goes on from CAMZMU010000087.1 coordinate 22,006,780, forward strand.
CGTCTACTATAATGGTTGTAGACGCTATATTTCATCTCTAAAGCATTGTAAAGTCGCTCCTGTAAAACGTCTCTCAAGCGTCTTCTTATCCATCGTCACAAAGAACGTAAGGACGCTTTGTCCAGCGTGTCAAGAAAAAGATGAGACGCCCCTATTGCAACTCTACAAGCCTAGAGACGCTTTGTGATCCGGATAGTATGACGTCTCAACCATCGGTAGGAATGCTCTCCATTGCGTCTCAAATAAACATGCACGTGCATCATACTAGTGATGTCAGGTTCAATTTTTTTATTATAAATATTTTTGGTGGATGATCAATGGTGATTATGATTAATCATCACGTAAGCTAATGTATTCCAGTGATGAGGCATTCATAAACAAAATGACATCATCTATAGCTATATATAGATGACTCAGAAACAAAACCACATAGAATTATATTATAAGATAAAAAGAAGTTAATATGTACAAGCATCCAGAAGGTGTGACCACTTAAAAAAATCATAACAATTTACATCCACTTTCAGATTTTTCAGCGTCTACTAAATAGTACAAACTATATCAGAACTTTCTCAGCCGTCAAACATCTTCACATCCAATGCATTTGTAGATGTCATTTCTTTTCATCCAAAAACCTGCAAGTGAATTAATAGAATGTATAGATTAGTTAATCGGACGTATATCCACTGGAAAAATATTTAATACACAAACTTCAAATAATTTAATCTGTGACTAATTGCGGGTACATATGTTCGAAAAGAAAGTAAAACATTGTGAAATATTACTTACACAATTTGTTCGCTGTCAGCTGCATTTTTCTGATTGATATACACTCCTTGTTGCACATCACAAAATGCATGTACTTTGTGCATCTAACAAATATATAACCAGGTATTAGTCATATGCAACGAAGGTTTGGTACCTTGGATCATTATTATTTGGCACAATTTCGAATTAGAAAAATTGAAGGACGCTGTAAGTCATCAACAACATATGATCCTGCATCAACAATAAGATTATTCCCGATTGTTTACCTGAATCCAGTTTGTAGCGGAATATAAGAAAATAATTCAGAAGTCAGAAAATAACTCATAACTAATTAAAAGATATTTATAAGAGATCAAGGTCAAAATGGTATGTACTTTGTGCTGTGGAAAAAATTACGGATATCCTCCATGAAATTTAATTCAAGCGCCGACACAGTTTCGATCATTCTGCAAAACAATACTGAGTAACTCAATCCATTGGTGACAAAGTTAATTGTATTATCTTCAACATCTGAATCAACAATCCATCATATAATGTAAATAATTTTCACAGCATCGCATACACTTTGCCTCTATATAGGAGGAAACATCTTAAACTTAAATATGCCATATGTTCTCCGTGCATCTTCACTCAATTGTAGATGTTCATCAACTTTTTGTTGTGCAGAATAAGTGAACTGAAAAATAAGTAATTTAATAAGACGAATAAATACAGGGATGGAAAATACACAAGCTGGTCAATTTCATCATGGACAACGAGATCTACAAATGAATTGGGAGAAAACTCAATAGAAAAACAAACGACCAGTGCCTTACTGTGGACGTGCTCCAAAAGCTAGCTAGGAGGGTAGGGAAAATGAGTACTAACATTTCAGCTTCGACGGAAAAGTTCGTGACTTGACTGTGGACTTGCTCCACAAGCGACCACTCCATCCAGATTCTATTTTGGTTTCTGCAATTGAAGCTATGTATTCGATGCAAATATTGCTTCCAGATTTCTGGTCTGTTTGGTACTGAAACAACATACAAATGGAGGAGCTAGCAGTAGCAGTTAGTGATGTCAAAGCTTAAAAAACGAGATTTCACCTTATTGACTGATTGTAGATGACTTGGAAAATATGTCCCGCAGATCTGCCTGCAACAGCCAACCACAACCTGTATTGGGCATTGACCTCTACCGAATGAAAACAATTACTCTGCCAAGGCACGTTGAGCGGGAGGAACTAACGAATGTACCTGGAGCCTTTGCAAGTCATCATGCGCGCACACCATGCCGGCCGCCGCAGGATGGACGTGGCTTGTGGAGTTGTGGATGGTGGCTAGCCTCATCGATTGTTTTTGGTCGTGGAAGCGGCATCGAGGTTAGAGTCGGCCGAATGGTGAATCTGGCTGCAGAATAAGATCAAGAGGTTAGATCCGAGAGGACGGGAAATCAGAGCAGCGGTTTCTAGGTTCTAGAAGACTTGGCGGCGATTGAGAGAGAGGGGTCCGGACGAAGGTTTTCTAAGGGTACTAAATGGGCTGGGCCATAAACATTTAGACGTGCCCTAAAGCGTCAAATGAAACGTCCCAATTCCATAAAAAAAGAGAAAATAGTTCCAAATTAATAATATATAGTGATCAGATTTTCATCTCTTTTGACACAGACATGACCAACGTCTTAGGAAACGTCCTAATGAACCGGAGGATTCTGCACGTAGAGACGTGATAAGAAACGTCTAATACAAAACGTCGCTACGTGACTAGTTTGTTGTAGTGTATCCACATTCATTTCACTCATGATAGGCATCCATAAACAAAAGTACATGACATCAACTAAATATAAATAAGTGCAATGTTGAAAGCTTGCCATGTGACAGCACATATGGGCTAACTCCCAACCAAAACAATTGTCAAGCCCACAACTTCATAATTTTAATCACAATGGTTCATGCTTATTAAATGCAATAAAAGTAAATTGTGCATCAAGTTCGTGGGAGCTTTTAACCAATTTTTCCCATGACAATCAATAACATAAGCATTTAAATTCAGAAATGTAGATAACACAATATAACATGATAAACATACTTGGAATAGCATAAAGCTAATAGGTAGATATGGTGGACTCACTGGAAAAACTTTGGTTGAAGGTGTTGGGAAATAAGCTTTTTACTTGTTGTGATTTTTGGGCTAGCAATAGGGAGAAAGTTGACCATCTAAATGCATGCATAAGTGTCATAGAACTAATCAATCCATGTTAAACCAAGTAAAGTTAAAATTCAACATCTAAACATGACATAAGATAGCTCTTAACAACACTCTTGCAAATTAACATTCATTCAAAGCACATGAATTATGCAACTATATGTATCTTTTAAAATCAACTCAAACATCCCTATCCCAATATATTTAATAGCATCCAACATAATTCAACCCAAACTTCCAGTAGCTCTCTCATATATAAATGATAGTGGTGGTCTTAAGAAAAAAAATCAAACCGAAATAACAAAAGCAAAAAAAAACATACGCTCCAAGTTTATACGATAAAGTGCTTTGATCGAAAAACAGAAGTTAGACGTGTGCAAACCGAGAGTGTGTTGGTCTAGTGGGGTTGTCTTGACATCCCCAAGCTTATGGTCTTCACCATCCTTGGATAGCTCTTGGTGCAGCTCCTCTAATCCCTGTGAAAAAAACTTCAAAACACCGTTTCTCCCATTTCTTTTCTGTGGGGTGATATTAGTAGTGATAAACAAATAGGTTCCTTGCTGCATAAAATCCTTAGGCAAAAATTCATATGAATGTCCAGAGAGTATATAATGTTGTATGCCAACTTATAAACTCAATTGAATCAAAAAGATTCAAGCAAAAAGCTCAAAGAATGCATCAAACAATATCAAGACAGAATCTGTCCAGAAAAACAGCAGCAGCAAAACGCATTTTTCTACCCTACTTAAACTCGTCAGAAAAATCTGCAAAAAATCACGTATACAGAGGATGAAAAGTTGAAGCTACAGTTCAAATTACAGCTCAATCGGAGTTACAGATAAAAAAAATGAAAAATCAAACCGTGCACAGACTTCGTGCAGGCAGAAAACTCTCCGAAAATGAATAGCAACTTTTCAAACCCAAAATAGGTAAAACTTGGTTCTTTATTAAAAATTTCAGAAACAAAACTAACAAACTACTCTCTTGTTACAGCAAGAGGACTCAAAGAAAATCTCAAACAAAAACAACCGGGTTGCCTCCCGTAAAGCGCTTTCTTTATAGCCATATAGCTAGGCTTACTTACTTGATAATCAAAGGGGACGTAGCTCACGAGGGAGCTTGAACCTTGGTGTGTCCCTCTTCCTTGGGAAGTGTTCCATGCTCTTCTTGTGTGGAAACTGAAACTTCACATTCCCTTCCTTTGAATCAATAATGGCACCTGTAGTACGAAGAAAAGGTCTTCCCAAAATAATAGGACTAGAGGTTTTATTCCCCATGTCCATGATTAGAAAATCAACAGGCACAAAAGTCATGTGTAACTCTACCATAACATCACTTACTTTTCCTAGAGCATGTCTAATGGAATCATCAGCAAGTGCAAGTTCAATAGAGCATTTTTCAATATTTTTAAGTTCAAGGACTTCATATAGTTCTTTAGATAATATAGAGACACTAGATCCTAGATCAAGTATAACATGGTGTGTCTCTTTTCCAATGGTTACTAGGACTTTGGGATCCAGATATCCCCAAGCTTAGGTGGTATCATAGCTTCTTGATTGTACCTAGCAATCTTTTCTTTTAAGACATGATTAGCAATATAGGAACCAAAACCAGCCTGGTTAATATTAACAGAAGGATCACTTGCAAATTTTTGTAAGATAGAAATTAATTCATGCAAGCTACACTTCTCTAAATCAACAAATGGTTCCTTAACTTCACTAAGCATTTTAACTTCCTCAACTTTTCTTTCTTTTTTAATCCAAACTTGTTTCTTAATAGGAACTTCCTTCACATGTTTAAATGATGGGTTTTTCCTTAATAAATCACTAACACAAACCAACTTTTCCTCAATACTGTTGAGACTAATATTTTTTTCAAGAAATTCTTTCTCACATAATCTTAGTTTATGCATGACATTAACTAATTCATCATTTATCTTAGGAATAATATTTTTAGAAACAGATGCTAGTTGTTCAAAATCCTCTTTATTTGGTAGTTTCTCTAAACCAGCTTCGAATTTATCTTTAGACAAAGCAAGTGCTACTGTGGTATCCTCTACCTTTTTCTTTCTACCAACAAAGTTACCAAAAATTCTTCTAAGTGTCATGGCCGCACAGGATGGTGTTGACAGGACAAAACTTCCACCTGTAGCCCCATCTAAAGCATTTTGATACCAAGGATCTATTCCATAATAAAAGTAAAGATCTAGTTTTTCATCTTCACAAGGTGTAGGATCTTCATAGTGCATCCTATTAATTCTAACCCAGGCATCTTTTAATGTTTCTCCAGGTTGTTGTTTAAAACTAGAAATGGAACTTAAAGGAAGACTCACTTTCTTTTTGCTTTCAAGACTCATGATTGCAAGTTTTTATGTGTTTTTTTTTTTATGCAAAACTGAAAGTAAAATGACACTAATGCAACTCGAAATAACAAATGCAACAAAAAATGCAAAACTGAATATAAATATGCAAACCGAAATATAAAGATGATATGCAAGACAAGAACAAAACAAAATAAAATGATTGAAGGTAAAGATGGATAAGATGATGCTCACGTAGGTGCAACTTCCCCAAGCTTAGGTTGTTACACAAGTTGGTGATGAAGTTGACTTGATGTGAGTGATCCTTGGATAAACCTTTCAGCTATGGTTCCCCGGCAACGGCGCCAGAAAATGTCTTGATACCCAATGATTACCTGCGTGAAAAGTAAATGGGTTAGGTTGAGACTCCAAGTGCAGAGTGTATGTAGTAGTGGAAGACAATTTTCCCCACGAGGGGTGACTCGAGGGTTTAATATCGAACTCTCGGGGAACCAGTATTTCAGGTGTTATCTACTTATCCTTCTCTTGTGAACCTGCAACAAAATAAATTGTTTTGTGCCCTCAACCTCACCAAGTGGTTGTCAAGCACAAGGTGTGAGAATGATAATAAAATAAATATGCAAACAGTAGTAAATATGCAATGATGGTAAAATAAATATGAAGGATGATGGTAGTAATGATAAATGATATTTTTGGATTTTTTATGATGAATGCAAGATGTAAAAGTGTTTTTGTATTTTCGGATTTAATAATGGCAGCAAACAAAAGTGGTGATAAAAGTGTTGGAAAGGTGTTTCTTATGATTAAAAATGGACCGGGGTTCATGGTTTCACAAATGCACTCTCTCTTGATAACGTGGTAGACAATGGAACACTAAAATTAACATAAAAGATGGCAAGACATGGTTTGACAAGTTATTAATAATATGGGCATCACGTCCTAACATAGAGATCTCAAGTATAAGTTGTTCTCTCTCTTATGCTCCACCAAGATGCGAACTAAATCATAACACCTTAGTAATTAAGATAAATCAGATAGCAATAAGTTCAATGACATGAAGTTAAAATAAGAACATGCTAGATCTAGTCATGGAGATAGTGGCCAAGGTCACATCCACTCTCCGGTAGCATGGTATTTTTGTTTATCCCTAGTGAGGCAACAAAGTAAGGTAGAAAACCCAAGTGGATCACAGAACTTTTTCTCACGTTCACTGCACTAGCCACCCCCCGTTACTCCAACTAATGCACACGTTCCCCCACATGCTCTCATAAACATGCTTGATCATGACAAGTAAATAAGAACGGGGTACATAATATGCATCTACTTTCATAACTGAAACAAAACCATTGCAATCTCAAAACATGTATTAACTCATAATAAAGATCCACAACAAAGGAATTATATAGATGACCGTAATCATGTTCAGCAGCTCATACGGTACTAATTAGTGAAGCTCATAGAGAGGAGAGATACATAAGTTACTTCCACAAACCCATAGTCCAGGGGTGGACTACTCCCTCTTCATCATGGTGTCGGTGGAGATGTTGTTGGAGGGAAAGGAGACCACACCGGTAGCGCCCCGCCGGAGTTTTCCCCCTCCAATCTTCAGCTCCAGGTCTCTGTTTCGTGGTTTCTGTGTTTCGGCGGCGCTCCCTTTCGCGAAAGCCCTGGGGGGTCTATATATAGTCGTTTTTAGGTCAAGACGAAGCTTCGGGAAGAAAGATCGACGGCAGCGGAGGCCCGAGGGCCAAGATGGGGGACCCCACGCGGTCAGGGAATCTGGCCACGTGGGCCCACCCCTTTTGGCCTTCTGGTCTCCGTTTCTTCGATTTCTTTGCGCCTACGTTTCGTTCCTTTCAAAAAAATGATCCCCGTAAAGTTTCAGGTCATTTGGACGTCGTTTGGGTCCCTGAAACATCAAAATATAGAAAAAGGGGTTTTCTGACAGCGTAGGGTTAATTCCAGAAAAATGGGGAAGTTGTTAATTATCCCCAAAACTCAATATAAATCATGAATATAACCCTTATATGATGCAAATAACATGGAATAACATGTAATAAAATGTAAAGTTCATGTATGCATTCTACATGCATCAGACCTTTATGGATATGGCAAGGTCTATGTTGGCGGAGTTCAAGACCCCACTTTTCTTGTGAGCCGAGGCCATCTCCATGGCATGTCACTCATCTAACCGGCTCTACTTCCGCACGAGAAAGAAGTTCATTCCATATGAAATGCTTACCGGCAACAAGCCCAATATTTCCTACTACCGGGTGTTCGGTTGTAAGTGTTTCTATAAAATCAAAGTTTATCGTTTATCTAAATTCGAGTCTAAGTCTTTATAGGGTACTTTTGTTGGTTACGGTGTCGAATCCCACACTTATAGAATCTACGACAAGTCCTTCGGGATCGTTGTACAATCTTGTAGTGTGGAGTTCGATGAGAATGACGGCTCCCAAGTGGCGCAATTTCATGTTCGTGATGTAGATGATGAGGAACCTCAAGATATAATAAGGCGAATGGGCGTGGGATTCTTTCGCCCAATCGAGATCCACCATGAGGCACCTCAAGAAGGACCAAGCTCTACCCAGGTGGAGCATACATCATCACAAGTGGAATCTGCACCATCCGGTGGAGCAAATGATGCACCTAGCCAAGAACAAGTTCAAGACCCTCCCCATGTTGATCAAGTTGCTACGCAAGAACCAAGTTCTCCAATTTTTGATGCTAGCCATGATCAATACCAAGGTCCATCCTCTCCTTCTAGTGATGAAGGTGTGCACATTGAAGACCAAGGTCATCATTCCGGTCAAGACGGGGACACAAATGATCAAGATAATCAAGAGATACCTCCTAGCTCCCGTGAGGATATCGACACCCGTCGTCATGTAAGAAATGTCAAGACCATGGAAAGAAAACAACAGTTGTTGGAAAATATTATTGGTGACTTTAAGAGTAAGGTTGTGACTATAAGACAATGTGCAAACTTTAGTGAACATCAAGCGCACATATCCTTTGTGGAACCAAAGAAAGTCTTTGAAGCTATTGAAGATCCGGATTGGTTGAATGCAATGCATGAAGAGCTCAATAACTTCAAGTGCAACAAAGTGTGGAAGCTAGTTGAGAAGCCAGAGGAGTGCCGCAATGTTATAGGCACTAAGTGGATATTCAAGAACAAGCAAGATGAACATGGCGTGGTGGTGAGGAACAAGCCAAGATTGGTGGCTCAAGGGTACTCTCAAGTTGAATGCATTGATTTTGGAGAGACCTATGCTCCCGTGGCTCGCCTTGAGTCCATCCGTATCCTCTTTGCATATGCATCTCATCATAATTTTATCTTGCAACAAATGGATGCGAAAACTGCTTTTCTAAATGGTCCACTTAAAGAATTAGTATATGTTAAGCAACCACCGGGTTTTGAGGATCCCAAACTCCCTAACCATGTCTACAAGCTCGATAAGGAGCTCTATGGACTTAAACAAGCTCCACGTGCGTGGTATGAGCACTTTAGAGAGCTTCTAGTAGACTGTGGATTTGAGGTTGGGCAAATCGATCCCACTCTCTTTACCAAGAGAGTAAAAGGGGAGCTTTTCATATGCCAAGTCTATGTGGATGATATTATCTTTGGCTCAACTAACAAAGCTTTCAATGATGAATTTTCAAAACTTATGACCGATAGGTTTGAGATGTCCATGATGGGAGAGTTGAAGTTCTTCCTTGGTTTTGAGATCAAGCAATTGAAGGGAGGGACTTTCATCTCTCAAACTAAATATATCCAAGACATGCTCAAGAGGTTTGATATGATAGGTGTCAAGGAGAAGCGCACCCCAATGGACACCAAGGTTCATCTACAACTTAACCCAAAGGGTATAGATGTCGATCAAAAGGTATATCGTTCCATGATTGGTTCTTTGCTCTATCTTTGTGCATCTAGACCCGATATTGTGTTGAGTGTAGGGGTGTGTGCAAGGTACCAAGCCGCTCCTAAAGAAAGCCACATGGTGGCGGTCAAAAGAATCCTACGATATTTGACTCATACCCCAAAGTTTGGTTTGTGGTACCCCAAGGACAAGGTTTTCTCTCTTCGTGGGTACACGGACTCGGATTCGGCCGGTGATCATGATGATAGGAAGTCAACTTCCGGGCTTGCCAATTTCTTGGTGGTTCCTTGGTGAGTTGGTCTTCCAAGAAGCAAAATTGTATATCTCTCTCCACCGCCGAAGCCGAGTATGTGGCGGCCGCAAGTGCATGCACCCAATTGTTATGGATGAGGCAAACTTTAAAGGAATACGGTGTCAATTGTGACAAAGTGACTCTTTTATGTGACAATGAAAGTGCTATTAAGATTGCCCACAACCCGGTGCAACATTAAAGAACCAAGCATATTGAGATTCGTCATCATTTCATTCGAGATCATGTTGCCCGAGGTGATATTGAGCTAGGCCATGTTTCCACAAGAGACCAACTTGCCGATATTTTCACGAAGCCTCTTGATGAAGCAAGATTCACTTATTTGAGGAATGAGCTAAATATCGTGGATTCAAGGAGCTTGGCTTGACTATTTTGCATACACACCTATGTCTTGACTATCTATTGTGTTTAGGTGTAGGCATGGACATAGGGGGAGTGCGGTCCTAATACATTGGGCTATCCCTCCCCCCATTATGCCGACATTAAGACCTCATTTGCTTCTCTATATTCGTTTCTATGAATTGTGAGCTTAAATGACGAGTAGTGGTTGTGAACCCAAGATATATCTTCGTAGTGTCACGCCATAAAACTCATACATGGTGGCCTAGGCCACCGCCCTTCTCTTTGTGAGGAGTTGGTTTTTATTTGGATTTATTGGATTTATTTGGGTTTTCTAGACCTCTAGTTTTTTTTTGGAGAAACGCTTGGAATTGGCCTTTATATTTGATCTTGCAACTTCCAAGTGCTTATCCCACCATCAGTGACAATGTTCTCACCCTAAGCCTATTCTTACCACAAAACTTGCTCAAATTACACACATACATGTCCCACACCAAAATCTGGCATTTTTGAGTCGATGGGGCCGGAGACTCCGGTCTGAGCAGAGTTTCCGCCCCAAACACAGAGACTCCGGTCCAGGCCGGAGACTCCGGTCTCGGTGGTTTCCGCAGGGTTCCAAAGGGATCGGGTGGGGAGTTGTTTCACAACTTCCCCACACACCCCCGACCCCAAACTCGCCCCTGCAGCGGCCGCCGTCTCAGAGTGCTTTTCCGGCTGCTCCCCGCCGTCGGAATCCGCCGTGCCGCCGGCCCCTTCCACCATCCCAACGTCGGGGACCCTCCTCCCCTCCGATTGGACCGCACCATGAAGGGCAAGGTTACTATTTCTCTCTCCTCCTCTAGGGTTTCATCCTAATTGTAGCTTTGAGAGTAGATCTGGTTGCACTTCTTGGTGTAGAATCTTTTTGCTGGCATTTTTTCACTCGAAGCAACTTGTGCCAACTTTACACCAAAGGTTCGATCTGCATGGTGGTTTCCAGCCCCAGGGCCGGAGACTCCGGTCACGGACCGGAAACTCTGGTGTAGATCAACCATTTTGTGTCCAGTTTCCACAAGTTGATTGCTTTATGGCTTCCAGGACATGTATGCTTATCTCCTTGCTACCTATCTACTCTTTATTCACAGATAACAAGAGGTACCATTCGGGTTCATCATCATCACAACCCAAGAAAGCATCAAAGAAGTCGGGAAGAGACTATTTGGACTATGATGAAGAGAACGACCGGTATGTGCAGCGTGGTGTTGCCAAGCAGCAAAAGGAGTCCGATGCAAGAAGGGCTAGGCAAGAGGCTGCTCTCTTTCGAGAAGAAAGGGCCAAGAAGGCCAAGTTTGACAACATGACCACCATGAAGGACTTGAACACGGAGGATTTTAGAACCAAGAGGGCGCAGAGGTTCTATGATATGCCCAATAACTCAACCGATGGTCACTTTTGGAGAAAGGAGCAAGAGCTCATCATGAAGGAAATCTATGCCCATTTGGACCCAAAAGCCCTTGTGTGCCCTCAAAAACCGTTGAAGTTTGAAGTGTTGGCCAAGAAGGACTACTTTGTGGAAGCAATTTGGGTTGCTAGAAAGCTTGGCCTTGAGAAGCTCATTTCCACCCAACAAGACTATGACATCGAGATGGTCCAACAATTCTTCGCCACTCTTGTGCTAGGACCGGAGGAGAACACCAAAATGACTTGGATGACGGGCCCTCTCAAATGTGATGCAACTTTTGAAGAGTTTGGGCAGATTTTGGGTTATGAGTTCAAAGGAGCTTCCATTTCTGTTGGTCGAAGGATGCATGTTGAAGGGGTGGATTATGATAAGAAGTTACTTGCCCCTCTTTGTGCCAAAATGGGTGTCATTGCTACCACCCGAGGACTCAAGCCCCTATACAATATTTTGATTCGCATGTTTTGTTGGAGCATTGCACCCCAAGCGGGGAATACGGATGCTATACGTGGAGCACTTGTCAATCTCATGCATCATGCCCACCGGACATACCTTGCCGGACCAAATTGTCATGGTTATGAGATTGATGTGATGGATTACATCAAGTGTGAGATCAACATCGCTATTCATGAGAAGAAGAATCCTATGTATGCTCCCTATGTGATGAAGCTTATCCTCAAAAAGGTTCCCCAACTCGATCCATCTCGCTTCAAGCGACACAAGTATGGAAACCTCCAAGTGCTAGCCATTCATACAACTTCCCAAGCTACTTTTCAAGAGATAGAGGCGGAAGAAGCTCCAAGGGCAAGAAGGAAGAATGCCATTCCACCCTCATAGAATAGTGGTGGAAAAGAGAGGGTCAACAATGAAGTCAAACACCTCACTTGGTGGCAAAAGGCAAAGCTTTGTATGGGGATTGCCATCCACAAGGAAAATTATGATGGCTACGTTGAGAGGAAGCACATCCTTTCCAACCAACACAAGATGTTTAAAGAGCTGCGCAAGTGCAACAACGGTGGTAAGACCCCTCCTCGCCCCGAAGGTACCCCCGCGTCACCGAATCCGATACTACTCTTCCAATTGAGGAGTGGAATGTGGACTACTTTCCTTGGGGTGATTACGAAGATGTTACCTCCATGCCTTCCTCATCTCGCAACACCGGCAAGGCTCAAATGCGTTATGATGATGATGATGAAGATGATGATGAGGATGATGATGATAATGAAGAGTACAATGAGGAGGAGGCCCAAGAAGCAAGTGGTGATGATGCCGACGAAGATGAAGAGGATGAGTGATCTCCTTGGGACACGTTAGCATCGCTCTTTTCCCTTTTTGGCGTTTCGATGCCAAAAGGGGAAAGTAGTTCTATTAGGTTTTCTCCGTGGGATTTGCATGGGTCGGACACAAGCATGTGCCTTTATCATTTCTTTGCGCTTGTGTCCATTTATCTTATGTCATTGAATTTATTTGGCTTTGCTATTTGTTGTGTGAGACTTTGTTCCTTTTTATGGTGTGAGACTTTGTGGATGTCATATTATCTACGGTTGAGATGGTATCTATTATTGTGATATATCGTTGTGCATTGTCTATATTCCATATTATTATGCACAAGGTATGTTTCCTTTTATCTCAACACATTATCTTGATATGTCTCATGTTTTTGCAAATCTATCTTGTTCCAATATTGCTTGTGAGTTGTCTCTTTTCTACATGTTGAGCATTTGTATTCCAATACAAACTACTTATATGCACACATGTAGGGGGAGTTTCTCAATTTCTTTGTGGAACATGTCGATATTTATTTTGTGCTATGTTGCAAATCTTAGTGTTGTCATCTAACATGAAAAAGGGGAGATTGAAAGAACATATTTTATATCCCCTATGTGTTTTGTGTGTTAGGCAACAACACTAGGAATTATCAAATATGATGTTAAGTGGTGCAGAAATTAAAAGAAATATTTACCTTTGCATCGAAACACTTGTCAAAGAAAAAAGAAGTTTGCAACCAGTCTGTCCTGGCCGGAGTCTCCGGCCTGAGGGGTGCTCAGGGGCCGGAGTTTCCGACCCATCAGGTTTTGGTGCGAAGTGCGCAACAAGACGGCGCTCTCTGTTTTGGGTCCGGAGTTGGTCCGGAGGGACCCCGGAGTCTTTGCCTGAGACCGGAGTCTCTGCCCCCTCAGGGTCCGGAGTCTCCGCCCAGGCCGGAATCTCCGGCCCTCCTGGACCGGAGACTCCGGTGTTAGTGGACTGCAACGGCTACAATTTTGGGAGAGGTATAAATACCCCTCCACCTACCTCCAGCCAGCTAGCTCGCCCCAAATTGAAGTCCACCATTATTGCAAGCTCAATAATCACTAGATCTCCCAATCCCTCCACCCAAACTCGTTGATCTTTGGAGGATTGAAGGAGAAGGCCCGGATCTATCTTGTTGTACTTACTTGCTTGTTACTTTTGTGTAGCAGGTGTTGTGGTGCTTGGGAGCCCCCAATCCTTTTGTGGGTTGAGCCTCAAGTTTGTTGTAAGGACTCCGGATTCCGCCTTGAAGTATTCTGATAGTGCAAGGTGAACCGAGCTTTTGGGCAAGGTTCATCGGAGAATAGGGTGAGGCTATTTGTGGCGTTTGAGTTTGAAACTCACACCCCTCCAACGAGACGTACTCCCATAAAAAGGAGAAACTCGGGAATACATCCTTGTCTCCGCGTGCTTCCCGTTCGGTTACTCCTTACTCGCTAGTTCTTACTTGTATCGTGCTTAGTCTAGTGTTAACTTGTCATATAGATAAATTCACCGTAGTTGCATATCTAGAGAATTTACCTTTGTGTCAAGCCTAAATTCGAAAAAGAGCTAAAAATTGAGTAGCACCTATTCACCCCCCCTTAGGTGGCCATACCGATCCTTTCAATTTTTCATTTGTTGGCTTGCACAAAAGAACAAGAGGGATTAATATGGATTTTAAGATTTTAGACATTTTTTTGTTTATTGCGAAAATGTGTAATGTCTATGAATATTTAGACTCGTACATGTTTTTTTTTCATATATTCTTTGCAGTGCCAAGAATTATGTCTTCTTTCATCTTATATCCCTAGAGCTTGAACTAAAAAAAATCTCAAAGGTGCCTAACAAGGTTGTATGTTTATGCAACATTTATTGTCACGATGGATTATGATAACCTTGTTTGCCTATTTAATTTTTTGCTTACTTATTTGAGTTAAATGGTTTTATTGCATGGAAATTCTAAAAATCAAGCACATCCGTATTTAGCCCATATCACCAAACCAAAAAGGGTGTCGTGATGGACCGGCCGGCAACGGGGCTGGGATGGGGCGGCGCCGGTGTGGACCTAGGAGAGGACATGTATTTCGTGAAAGTAGAAAATCTAGGACACGGCTTGTTTTCATGATTTTTAAAATGAAAAAGGGCCAATAGGGCCACAATGCAGTGGCATGCGATCGAGAGATAGTTTTATAGACATGTGTGCTTTATAACTCAGTAGTATATACTGTAGAGAATTAGCCACATAAGGGCACGTACAACGCGGCCTCTTAACATGGCGATTGGGAATATAATCTTAATAGTTACGCCTAATTTCCGATTAATTCTGAGAATTTAGATTGCCTCTAGCGCTAAAGCTATTTCTTTCCCGCGGGATATGGAGCGACGGCCCTTTCCCACTATTGCTAGCGCCCCAAATTGCGCTGAGCGCTGCGTGATACAATCGGTTACTCCCTCCGTCCTCAAATAAGTGGACGTTTAGATTTGAAATTTTTCCACAAAATAGTGTACATCTAAACCCAATGCAATTTGAAGTGGAAAAAAATGTTGTTCTCTCATTACACGGGAATCCAATAATGTCTAATGCATGGTATACTCTTTTTCTACATGCACTTAGCTCATTGGAGGAGGGAGAATTAAGTAGGAGAGAGATGATGTTTGCACATTCCCAATGCATTTTTCAATCCATTCCATAATTTGTGTTGAAATTTCTATATGTCCACTTATTCGAGAACGGAGGGAGTATGTTTATAACTGACATTATTGTTTTTTTGGCTACTTAAGCGTCTCCGTAAGAGGCTACCGTTGTACATGTCCTAAATAGACAAAACGGGTTAGATAAAAATTAAAATACACTAAAATGGCTTGTAGATGCGGGAATGCGGGATTATCCTAATCTACCGTGATGTCAAAACGTAGCTTTAGTGTTAGATGTAACGGATAAGCCTATATTTACCCCCTTTTTTTTTTAGCTGGAATACCTTGCATTCCAATTAAACTGTGGTCGTGACTAAATCGTCGGCCGCTGCACGGGATACATCATACGGAGGGTCTGATATCCACACAGCTGGGAGACTTCATTGCGGTTTAGAAAAAGAAAATGCCTAAAGTAGAATCAGGTCGGCGGTGAACGTTTTCACTTATGAAATGAAAGTTCGGGATCACATTACCTAGACGCTAGTGACAGTTACTCTCTCAGTTCCATATTAATTGACTCACATATATGTGGATACGGATGAATCTAACACTAAAATGTGTCTAGATGCATACATATCTATATACTCCCTCCGTTCCTAAATATAAGATGTGTTGAAGTCCTTGTTTGTAAATTAGAAGTGTGTGAGGACTAAACTGTAACTTGCCTTGTATTACTCAGATGTGGTAGAAGGAAATAGAATTGAAGAGCTTCCAGAAAATTCCCCAATCAACAACTTGGTATCAGAGCAGCAAACGGCGATCGGCCCTCGCCGGTGTTGAATCAGCAGCGAGTGGCGGAGCTCCGGCGCCCAGTGGCGTCAGCGAAGGCGGGGACGAGCTCCAGGCAAGGTCAGCAGCCGCAGAGGAGGCGTTTGGGTGTTGCGGAGCCGGCGGCCGGCAGTGTGCACGAGTACGCGGCGAGGGCGGCGCTTGGTCCTGGTGGTTGTGGAGTGGGACTGCAGGAGGTGACTGGTGCTATTGTGGGAGTGAGGCTCGTGTGTAGCCAGGAGGACGAGACTAGCGGCAGGACTGGTGCGCACGGACGGCGGCCAGCGGCGTGAGTTGAATAGGAGGAAGCAGTCTGTGGTTACAACAGGGAAGAGGAGTCGAGGAGGAGCAGTCGCTGGCTTGATTTTGGGGTGATTGTGGAAAGAAGCAAGAGAGAGCTGCGGGTGCTTGCTGTGCACGAGAAGAGAAGAGGTGATTGCTGCTTGCTCTGTGTGCGAGCAGAGAAAGAGGAGGAAAAAGGGCCGTGAGTCTGGGAACTGCAGCTGGTGGTGTGCGGCGGTGATTCGGCTGCCAGTGGAGCAAGTGCGTGTTACCTGCGGGTGTAAGCAGCAGTAGGAAACAGACGTACATAGCTCGATTGCTTGAATCTGTGGCTTCGGCGACATGGGCAGCAGAGGCATTCGGATGGCTGGAAGTGTCAAAGCTGATACCAGAGAAGCCATACGGCTGGTGAATGTGGAGATGACCGCAGAAGACTTTGCGAAGTGGCAGCAATTCAAGATGATGAACTTGAATAAGAAATCTTCTGGTAAGTCCTGTGGTAATGTTTCTGAAGCTATGAGTAATGACCGGAGTGTTGTGTGATACGTCTCAAACGTATCTATAATTTTTGATGTTCCATGCTTGTTTTATACCAATTGCTACATGTTTTGCATCTACTTTATATCACTTTTACAAAAAATTTGGGACTAACCTATTAACAAGATGCCGAAGTGCCAGTTCCTGTTTTCTGCTGTTTTTGTATTCCAGAAAAGCTAGTCTGGAAATATTCTCGGAATTGGAAGAAACTACACGGGAGTCCCTATTTTACCAGAACTCATTTGACGGACCAAAGAGGCGACGGAGAGGAGCCACGTGGGCCCCACACGTGGCCAGGGCGCGGGCCCCCCCTCTGGCGCGCCCAGGGTGCGTGTGGGCCCCACAGGCCTCTCCAGCCGCCGCCCTTTCGCCTACTTATTCCCCCCGACGCGAAAACCCTAAGTACCTGAGCAAATATCCACGAAAAGTTCCAGAGACGCCGCCGTCGTCAACCCTAGCTCGGGAGGGTTCAGAACCTCTTCCCGGCACCCTGCCGGAGAGGGGAATCGTCACCGGAGGCTTCTACATCACCATGCCTGCCTCCGGAGTGATGCGTGAATAGTTCATCCTTGGACTACGGGTCCATAGCAGTAGCTAGATGGTTGTCTCTACACTTTGTGCCATCATGTTTAGATCTTGTGAGCTGCCCTACATGATCAAGATCATATTATTGTAATGCTACATGTTGTGTTTGCTGGGATCCGATGAATATTGAATATTATGTCAAGTTGATTATCAATCTATCTTATATGTTATTTAAAATCTTGCATGCTTTCCGTTACTCGTAGATGCTTTGGCCAAGTAGATGCTTGTAACTCCAAGAGAGAGTATTTATGCTAGATAGTGGGTTCATGTCTCCGTTTAACCTGGGAGAGTGACAGAAAGTTCTAAGATTGTGGATGTGCTGTTGCCACTAGGGATAACCTAACGATGCTATGTCCACGGATATATGTGTTTGTTTACATTACGCACTTTACTTAATGCAATTATCCGTTGCTTGCAACTTAATACCAATGGGGGACTCGATGACAACCCGGCGGTGGATTATTAGTCATAGATGCCGTTGGATAACGATCTATGTATTATGTCGTAATGCCCAATTAAATATCATAGTAGTCAACATGTCATGTATATGCATTGTCATGCGCTCACTATTCGTAAATTGCCCAGCTGTAATTTGTTCACCAACATGTTAGTTATCTTTTATGGAGAGACACCACTAGTGAACTGTGGACCCCAGTCCATTCTTTTACACTGATTAAACAACCACAAACTGCAAACTGTTCCTTTTTCATTCTATGCAATTTAATACTCATTTTCCACACCATACGTTTAATCATTTGTTTTCAGCAAGCCAGTGAGATTGACAACCTCACTGTTTCGTTGGGGCAAAGTAGTTTGATTGTGTTGTGTGCATATTCCACGTCAACAGTCCAGACTCCCATCAACAACACTATTTTTCTGGCGCCGTTGACAACCTTCTGAAGAGTTGCTGCTCCTACTGGTTCGATTACCTTGGTTTCTTTCTGATTGAAAACTTGCTGCTGACTACATCATACCTTCCTCTTGGGGTCTCCCAACGAACGTGTGTTTCACGTCATCAAGCTATTTTTCTGGCGCCGTTGCCGGGGAGACAGCAGTCTTCTGCAAGGGGAGTTTCACGCTTCCAATCTCTTTACTTTGTTTTTGTCTTGCTTAGTTTATTTTATTTTATCTTGTTTGCTTTCAATTATCAAAAACACAAAAAAATTAGTTACTTGCATCTAGTTTACTTTCAAGTTATTTTCTGTACTGTTTTTATTTCTGCTAAAATGAGTACTCCTGAGAACACTAAGTTGTGTGATTTCACTAGCACGAACAACAATGATTTCATATGCACACCTATTGCTCCACCTGCTGCTTCAGCAGAATTTTATGAAATTAAACCTGCACTTTAAATCTTGTTATGAAAGAGCAATTTTCTGGTGTTAGTACTGATGATGCTACTGTTCACCTTAATAACTTTGTTGAACTTTGTGAAATGCAAAAGCTCAAGGAAGTAGATGGTGATATTATTAAACTGAAACTTTTTCCTTTCTCCTTGAGAGGACGTGCTAAAGAATGGTTGCTATCTTTGCCTAGAAATAGTATTGATTCATGGACTAAATGCAAAGATGCTTTTATTGGAAAATATTATCCTTCTGCTAAGAAAATTTCTTGAGAAGTAGCATAATGAATTTTAAGCAATTTGATAATGAACATGTTGCTCAAGCATGGGAGAGAATGAAATCATTGGTTAAAATTGTCCATCACTTTGGGTGCTGCAACAAAGCTTCTTGATGATATGATGATTAATTATTCTGAGTGGCACACCGAGAGAGCTCCAACAGGTAAGAAGGTAAATTCTGTTGAGGAAACCTCCTCCTTGAGTGCCAAAATTGATACTATTATGTCTATGCTTGCAAATGGTCAAACACATGTTGATCCAAATAATGTTCCTTTAGCTTCTTTGGTTGCTCAAGAAGAGCATGTTGATGTGAACTTCATTAAAAATAATAATTTCAACAACAATGCTTATAGGAATAATTTTGGTAATAGCAATTATAGGCCCTATCCTTCTAATAGTGGCAATGGTTATGGAAATTCCTATAGTAACTCCTACAATAATAATAAGAGTGTACCCTCTGATCTTGAAGTTATGCTTAAGGATTTTATTAGTACACAAACTGCTTTCAATAAAACTGTTGAGGAGAAATTTGGGAAAATTGATGTGCTTTCCTCTAAAGTTGATAGTCTTGCTCTTGATGTTGACTTATTGAAACTAAAGAACATGCCTCATGATGTTAAAGAGAGCAAAACTCTCAATGCTATACAAGTTAAAATTGATAACAATGTGAGGATGTTAGCTGAATTGCATGCTAGATGGGAAAGAGAGGATGAAATTGCTAGAAAGAAATATTGCTAGAGTTTATACTATTACTACTTCTGAAAATGCTTCAAACTCAAGTGTTAACAAACCTCCTACCATTAATGGCAAGATAGTTGGTGTTGGTAATGTTTCCACTTCTATTGCAAAATGTCCTAAATTGCCTGATAACTCTGAAACTGTCCTTGATAAAGATGCTGAAATTTCTAGCAATAAGGAAGAGAATAATTCCATTACTTTTGATGAAATGACTTTGATTTTGATGGTTGCAATATTTCTGAAGTAATTAAGTTCTTGCAAAAGCTAGCTAGAAGTCCTAATGCTAGTGCTATAAACATGGCTTTTACTAAACATATTACTAATGCTCTCATACAAGTTAGGGAAGAGAAATTAAACATGAAGCTTCTATCCCTAGGAAGTTAGAAGATGGTTGGGAGCCCATCATTAAATTGAAATTGAATGACTTTGATTGCAATGCTTTGTGTGACCTTGGTGCTAGTATTTCTGTTATGCCTAAAAGATTATATGATATGCTTGATTTAGCACCTTTGGAAAATTGTTACTTGGATGTTCACCTTGTTGATTCTACTATTAAAAAACCTTTGGGAAGAATTGATGATGTTCTTATCATGGTTAACAACAATTATGTCCCCGTTGATTTTATTGTCTTGGATATTGAGTGCAATCCATCATGCCCTATTGTGCTGGGAAGACCTTTTCTTAGACTGTAGGTGCTATTATTGATATGAAAGAAGGGAATATAAAATATCAATTTCCTCTCAAGAAAGGTATGGAACACTTTCCTAGGAAGAAGATTAAGCCACCTTATGATTCTATTGTTCGAACAAATTACAATGTTGATGCTTCTTCACTTGGTAATACTTGATGCATGCTTTGTGCCTAGCTAAAAGGCGTTAAAGAAAAGCGCTTATGGGAGGCAACCCATTTTATTTTTCTGCAATTTTTCTTTTATTGAGTCAAGGAGTTTGTTTACTTCTGTAGCAACTCCTTTGTATCTTTATTTTCTCGCATTGTTGTGCCAAGAGTAGCCTCTAATGATAAGATGATGCTTAATTTTGATTGCTGCGCAGAAACAGATTTTTGCTGTTCACTGTACGAAATTCCTAAAATCACCAGATTGTTAAAAATCTGAAATTTTTGTGCGTAATCTTTATGAATGTCTGAAACTTTCATTAGTTCAGAGTTTCTCGATCTGAGCGTCGTAAGTGCCTCGAAAAAATTCGTCTTTGCGGACTGTTCTGTTTTAGACAGATTATGCCTTTTTATTTTTGCATTCTCTCTTTTACTAGTGTTGAGTGAAATTCTTTTTTGGGTGGAAGAGCTTCACATAACATCAGTGGCTGTAGCTAATGTTTAAAGTAACAAATCATATTGCGTCTTTAGAACATGTGAATTTTTGATTATGCACTAACCCTCTAATGAGATCTACTTTGAGTTTGGTGTGACGGAAGTTTTCAAGGGTCAAGAGAGAAGGATGATATAATAGGATCAAGAAGAGTGAAGAGCTTAAGCTTGGGGAGGCTCCCATGGATCTCCCCAGCATATTTCAAGAAGACTCAAGCGTCTAAGCTTGGGGATGCCCAAGGCATCCCCTTCTTCATCGTCAAAATTATCAGGTCATCTCTAGTGAAACTATATTTTAATTCTTTCACATCATATGTGCTTTTCTTGGAGCGTCTGTGTGCTTTTATTTTCAGTATTGCACTTTTATTTTCAATAAAGCTTGACTGGACCCTAGCATTCTTGATTGGGAGAGAGACACGCTCCGCTTTTTCATGAGAATACTCCTATTCTTCACTTATATTTGTTGAGTATTCATATCTAGCGCTGTTCAGCTTTTAGCTCTTGTTTTCATGTATCTCTTGTCAGAGCTATTAGCTTTCTTTTGTAGAAAGTACTCTCTTGCTTCACTTATATTTGTTTGGAGAGTTGATGAAATAAATTGATTGGTGTTTGGTTGGTTCAGAAAATGTTGCATGTGGTAATTGGTATAAGGAAAAACTTGCTTAATCTTGTAGATCACTAAAATGGATAACTTGATGCTTGTCAATTGTTTTGAGTTAACAAGTAGATCATGATTAAATTGTGCATCACATGAGTTAAGCCTATTAGTGAAGAACTACCGTAAAGCTTGTTGAAAATTTGGTTTGCATCGGTGGTACCTCTAAGGTCTAGATATTTTCTAATAACAGGGTTTGGTTAACAAGGAAGACGGTATGAAGTCTTATAACGTTTGCAATATGTTTGTCATATAAAACTTGGTGTACGGGTTGATATTCTTGTTTGCTTACATAACCTTGCTAGCCTAAACTCTGTACTGAGAGGGAATGCTTCTCGTGCATCCAAATCCTTGAGCCAAAATCCATGCCATTTGTGTCCACCATAACTACCTATATGTGGTATTTCCTTGCCACTCCAAGTAAATTTTTCATGTGCTACCTTTAAATTATTCAAAATGTTATTATTCCCTTTTTGTGTCAATGTTTACTAGCTCATGAGGAATTAGTGTGGTTATTCTTTATTCTATTTGTCGAGTGGACTTTTACACCTGGACTAGTGGCATATACATCCGCTTATCCAATAACTTGCAAAAAGAGCTGGCAACGGGGTGCCCAGTCCCAATTAATTACAACTTTAACCAATTAATTCTCTTCACACTTTTGCCCTGATTCATCAGTAAGCAATGACAAACAGTGAAATACCTGAATGTGTGTAAACCAAAGAGAAAGAGGGATGATCTGCCTTGCTGGTAGAAATAACGTCCTTCATGGGAGCCGCTCTTAAAAGTCCGTTCGACAGGTAGAATACTGTTCTCACCCGCTACCATTCGTTGACAATTAACAAACACCTCTCAAAAATAGATACTCCTCCATGGTATGTGATTGATGGAAGGCACCCGAGGATTCGGTTAGCCATGGCTTGTGTTAGCAAGGTTGGGAGGAGTATCAAATATTTTATGCAATCTCTATATGCTTTCAAAAACCTAAAAGCTCTAGCACATGATTTAATCCCTGCTTCCCTCTGCGAAGGGCCTTTCTTTTACTTTTATGTTGAGTCAGTTTTCCTATTCTTTCTGTCTTCCACAAGCAAACACTAGTGTCAACTTTGTTACAACATGCGTTATATGCAATGTATTGGACTTGTTATACTACTTTGTGTTGACAATATCCATGAGATAAATATGTTGAAAGTTGAAGCAAATGCTGAAACTAAATTCTTCCTTTGTGTTGATTAAATACCTTTTATTAGAAACTATTGCTTTATGAGTTAACACTTATGCAAAACTGTTTGATGCTTGTCTCGAAAGTACTATTCATGAAAACGTTTAGCTTGTGTGATTCATTGTTTACTCATTATCTATTTGTAGCAAATTATAGACCATTGACTTGGATCACTTCATTCATTTACATGTGCCTTGCAATATTATATGATCAAGATTATGATAGTAGCATGTCACCTCAAAAATTATTTGTTTTTATCGTTTACCTACTCGAGGACGAGTAGGAACTAAGCTTGGGGATGCTGATACGTCTCAAACGTATCTATAATTTTTGATGTTCCATGCTTGTTTTATACCAATTGCTACATGTTTTGCATCTACTTTATATCACTTTTATACATTTTTTGGGACTAACCTATTAACAAGATGCCGAAGTGCCAGTTCCTGTTTTCTGCTGTTTTTGTATTCCAGAAAAGCTAGTCTGGAAATATTCTCGGAATTGGACGAAACTACACGGGGTCCCTATTTTACCAGAACCACTGACGGACCAAAGAGCAGGAGAGGAGCCACGGGGCCCCACACGCCAGGGCGCGGGCCCCCCTCTGCCGCGCCCTGGGTGGTGTGGGCCCCTCGGGGGTCCCAGCCGCCGCCCTTTCGCCTACTTATTCCCCCCGACGCGAAAACCCTAAGTACCTGAGCAAATATCCACGAAAAGTTCCAGAGACGCCGCCGTCGTCAACCCTAGCTCGGGAGGGTTCAGAACCTCTTCCCGGCACCCTGCCGGAGAGGGGAATCGTCACCGGAGGCTTCTACATCGCCATGCCTGCCTCCGGAGTGATGCGTGAGTAGTTCATCCTTGGACTACGGGTCCATAGCAGTAGCTAGATGGTTGTCTCTCCACTTTGTGCCATCATGTTTAGATCTTGTG
Source organism: Poa pratensis (assembly GCA_947311845.1). Taxonomy (NCBI): domain Eukaryota; kingdom Viridiplantae; phylum Streptophyta; class Magnoliopsida; order Poales; family Poaceae; genus Poa; species Poa pratensis. Next base: position 22,030,649 of record CAMZMU010000087.1, read on the forward strand.
AGCTGCCCTACATGATCAAGATCATATTATTGTAATGCTACATGTTGTGTTTGCTGGGATCCGATGAATATTGAATATTATGTCAAGTTGATTATCAATCTATCTTATATGTTATTTAAGATCTTGCATGCTTTCCGTTACTCGTAGATGCTTTGGCCAAGTAGATGCTTGTAACTCCAAGAGAGAGTATTTATGCTAGATAGTGGGTTCATGTCTCCGTTTAACCTGGGACAGTGACAGAAAGTTCTAAGGTTGTGGATGTGCTGTTGCCACTAGGGATAACCTAACGATGCTATGTCCACGGACATATGTGTTTGTTTACATTACGCACTTTACTTAATGCAATTATCCGTTGCTTGCAACTTAATACCAATGGGGACTCGGATGACAACCCGGCGGTGGATTATTAGTCATAGATGCTGTTGGATAACGATCTATGTATTATGTCGTAATGCCCAATTAAATATCATAGTAGTCAACATGTCATGTATATGCATTGTCATGCGCTCACTATTCGTCAATTGCCCAGCTGTAATTTGTTCACCCAACATGTTAGTTATCTTTTATGGAGAGACACCACTAGTGAACTGTGGACCCCGGTCCATTCTTTTACACTGATTAAACAACCACAAACTGCAAACTGTTCCTTTTTCATTCTCTGCAATTTAATACTCATTTTCCACACCATACGTTTAATCCTTTGTTTTCAGCAAGCCAGTGAGATTGACAACCTCACTGTTTCGTTGGGGCAAAGTAGTTTGATTGTGTTGTGTGCAGATTCCACGTCAACAGTCCAGACTCCCATCAACAACACTATTTTTCTGGCGCCGTTGACAACCTTCTGAAGAGTTGCTGCTCCTACTGGTTCGATAACCTTGGTTTCTTTCTGAGGGAAAACTTGCTGCTGACTACATCATACCTTCCTCTTGGGTCTCCCAACGAACGTGTGTTTCACGTCATCATTGTGCCATGGTTAATTGACTCTGGTGCATCAAGACATATGGTTGGGTCTTACAAGGAGTTCTCAAACTATGTTCCTAATGTGAAAAGAGAGGAAGTGAAGTTAGCAGATGGTTCGACTCGAGCTGTTATGGGGACAGGGTCGTTGTGTGTGGATCTGATATGTCTTTATCATCTGTTCTGCATGTTCCATCATTCCCAATAAACCTATTGTCCATCAGTTGCATCACCAAAGAGCTCAATTGTGTTGCTATTTTTTACCCAACTTGGTGTTTATTTCTGGAAATTGGGACTGGAAGAGAACTTGGGAGGGGGAGCATGCATGATGGATTATATTACCTGGACAAGGATATATCTCCTATGGTGGCAGCTGCTCTATCCTATTCTCCATTGGGAGAAGTTCTGCTCCTACACCATCGACTAGGGCACATGCCCTTCGGTAATATGAATCACTTTATCCTAGTCTCTTCAATAAGATTAATAAGGAGAAGTTGGTGTGTGATGCTTGCCATATGGCAAACAAACTCGAAGTTCCTATGTGCTGTCCAATAACCGCAACAGTGTGCCCCTCGAGACCATTCGCTCAGATGTGTGGGGTCCTAGTGGAGTTTCATCCCTAAATGGTTATTGCTCATTTGTGACCTTTATTGATTGTTGTACTAGGGTCACTTGGGTTTATGTGTTGAGAAACAAGAATGATGTGTTTGAATGTTTTGTTGATTTTCATAATATGATCAGACACAGTATAATGCATGTATGAAAATATTTCGAACCGATAATGGCACGGAGTATGTGAACAAGGAATTTGATGAGTACTTGTCCAGTTTTGGAATTATTCATCAGACCACTGTCCATGTACTTCAGAGCAGAATGGCTTGCTGAAAGGAAGAATAGACATCTGATGGCGTGAATCACACGCTCGTTGGGAGACCCCAAGAGGAAGGTATGATGCAGTTCAGCAGCAAGTTTTCCCTCAGAAAGAAACCAAGGTTATCGAACCAGTAGGAGCAGCAACTCTTCAGAAGGTTGTTGGTGGCTCGCACGGCGCAATACGATCACAACGTGGAATCTGCACACAACACAATCAAACTACTTTGCCCCAACGAAACAGTGAGGTTGTCAATCTCACGGCTTGCTGAAAACAAAGGATTAAACGTATGGTGTGGAAAATGAGTATTAAATTGCAGAGAATGAAAAAGGAACAGTTTGCAGTTTGTGGTTGTTTAATCAGTGTAAAAGAATGGACCGGGGTCCACAGTTCACTAGTGGTGTCTCTCCATAAAAGATAACTAACATGTTGGGTGAACAAATTACAGCTGGGCAATTGACAATAGTGAGCGCATGACAATGCATATACATGACATGATGACTACTATGATATTTAATTGGGCATTACGACATAATACATAGACCGTTATCCAACAGCATCTATGACTAATAATCCACCGCCGGGTTGTCATCCGAGTCCCCCGTTGGTATTAAGTTGCAAGCAACGGATAATTGCATTAAGTAAAGTGCGTAATGTAAACAAACACATATGCCGTGGACATAGCATCGTTAGGTTATCCCTAGTGGCAACAGCACATCCACAACCTTAGAACTTTCTGTCACTGTCCCAGATTAAACGGAGGCATGAACCCACTATCTAGCATAAATACTCTCTCTTGGAGTTACAAGCATCTACTTGGCCAAAGCATCTACGAGTAACGGAAAGCATGCAAGATCTTAAATAACATAGATAGATTGATAATCAACTTGACATATATTCAATATTCATCGGATCCCAGCAAACACAACATGTAGCATTACAATAATATGATCTTGATCATGTAGGGCAGCTCACAAGATCTAAACATGATGGCACAAAGTGGAGAGACAACCATCTAGCTACTGCTATGGACCCGTAGTCCAAGGATGAACTACTCACGCATCACTCCGGAGGCAGGCATGGCGATGTAGAAGCCTCCGGTGACGATTCCCCTCTCCGGCAGGGTGCCGGGAAGAGGTTCTGAACCCTCCCGAGCTAGGGTTGACGGCGGCGGCGTCTCTGGAACTTTTCGTGGATATTTGCTCAGGCACTTAGGGTTTTCGCGTCGGGGGGAATAAGTAGGCGAAAGGGCGGCGGCTGAGACCCCCGAGGGGCCCACACCACCCTAGGGCGCGCAGGGGGGCCCGCGCCCTAGTGGCGTGTGGGGCCCTGGTGGCCCTCCTCTGTGCTCCTTTGGTCCGTCAGGTGGTTCTGGAAAAATAGGGACCCCGTGTAGTTTCGTCCAATTCCGAGAATATTTCCAGACTAGCTTTTCTGGAATACAAAAACAGCAGAAAACAGGAACTGGCACTTCGGCATCTTGTTAATAGGTTAGTCCCAAAAAATGTATAAAAGTGATATAAAGTAGATGCAAAACATGTAGCAATTGGTATAAAACAAGCATGGAACATCAAAAATTATAGATACGTTTGAGACGTATCAGCATCCCCAAGCTTAGTTCCTACTCGTCCTCGAGTAGGTAAACGATAAAAACAAAATAATTTTTGAGGTGACATGCTACTATCATAATCTTGATCATATAATATTGCAAGGCACATGTAAATGAATGAAGTGATCCAAGTCAATGGTCTATAATTTGCTACCAAATAGATAATGAGTAAACAATGAATCACACAAGCTAAACGTTTTCATGAATAGTACTTTCGAGACAAGCATCAAACAGTTTTGCATAAGTGTTAACTCATAAAGCAATAGTTTCTAATAAAAGGTATTTAATCAACACAAAGGAAGAATTAGTTTCAGCATTTGCTTCAACTTTCAACATATTTATCTCATGGATATTGTCAACACAAAGTAGTATAACAAGTCCAATACATTGCATATAACGCATGTTGTAACAAAGTTGACACTAGTGTTTGCTTGTGGAAGACAGAAAGAATAGGAAAACTGACTCAACATAAAAGTAAAAGAAAGGCCCTTCGCAGAGGGAAGCAGGGATTAAATCATGTGCTAGAGCTTTTAGGTTTTTGAAAGCATATAGAGATTGCATAAAATATTTGATACTCCTCCCAACCTTGCTAACACAAGCCATGGCTAACCGAATCCTCGGGTGCCTTCCATCAATCACATACCATGGAGGAGTATCTATTTTTGAGAGGTGTTTGTTAATTGTCAACGAATGGTAGCGGGTGAGAACAGTATTCTACCTGTCAACGGACTTTTAAGAGCGGCTCCCATGAAGGACGTTATTTCTACCAGCAAGGCAGATCATCCCTCTTTCTCTTTGGTTTACACACATTCAGGTATTTCACTGTTTGTCATTGCTTACTGATGAATCAGGGCAAAAGTGTGAAGAGAATTAATTGGTTAAAGTTGTAATTAATTGGGACTGGGCACCCCGTTGCCAGCTCTTTTTGCAAGTTATTGGATAAGCGGATGTATATGCCACTAGTCCAGGTGTAAAAGTCCATTCACAAATAGAATAAAGAATAACCACACTAATTCCTCATGAGCTAGTAAACATTGACACAAAAAGGGAATAATAACATTTTGAATAATTTAAAGGTAGCACATGAAAAATTTACTTGGAGTGGCAAGGAAATACCACATATAGGTAGTTATGGTGGACACAAATGGCATGGATTTTGGCTCAAGGATTTGGATGCACGAGAAGCATTCCCTCTCAGTACAGAGTTTAGGCTAGCAAGGTTATGTAAGCAAACAAGAATATCAACCCGTACACCAAGTTTTATATGACAAACATATTGCAAACGTTATAAGACTTCATACCGTCTTCCTTGTTAACCAAACCCTGTTATTAGAAAATATCTAGACCTTAGAGATACCACCGATGCAAACCAAATTTTCAACAAGCTTTACGGTAGTTCTTCACTAATAGGCTTAACTCATGTGATGCACAATTTAATCATGATCTACTTGTTAACTCAAAACAATTGACAAGCATCAAGTTATCCATTAGTGATCTACAAGATTAAGCAAGTTTTTCCTTATACCAATTACCACATGCAACATTTTCTGAACCAACCAAACACCAATCAATTTATTTCATCAACTCTCCAAACAAATATAAGTGAAGCAAGAGAGTACTTTCTACAAAAGAAAGCTAATAGCTCTGACAAGAGATACATGAAAACAAGAGCTAAAAGCTGAACAGCGCTAGATATGAATACTCAACAAATATAAGTGAAGAATAGGAGTATTCTCATGAAAAAGCGGAGCGTGTCTCTCTCCCAATCAAGAATGCTAGGGTCCAGTCAAGCTTTATTGAAAATAAAAGTGCAATACTGAAAATAAAAGCACACAGACGCTCCAAGAAAAGCACATATGATGTGAAAGAATTAAAATATAGTTTCACTAGAGATGACCTGATAATTTTGACGATGAAGAAGGGGATGCCTTGGGCATCCCCAAGCTTAGACGCTTGAGTCTTCTTGAAATATGCTGGGGAGATCCATGGGAGCCTCCCCAAGCTTAAGCTCTTCACTCTTCTTGATCCTATTATATCATCCTTCTCTCTTGACCCTTGAAAACTTCCGTCACACCAAACTCAAAGTAGATCTCATTAGAGGGTTAGTGCATAATCAAAAATCACATGTTCTATAAGACGCAATATGATTTGTTACTTTAAACATTAGCTACAGCCACTGATGTTATGTGAAGCTCTTCCACCCAAAAAAGAATTTCACTCAACACTAGTAAAAGAGAGAATGCAAAATAAAAAGGCATAATCTGTCTAAAACAGAACAGTCCGCAAAGACGAATTTTTTCGAGGCACTTACGACGCTCAGATCGAAAACTCTGAACTAATGAAAGTTTCAGACATTCATAAAGATTACGCACAAAAATTTCAGATTTAATTAACAATCTGGTGATTTTAGGAATTTCGTACAGTGAACAGCAAAAATCTGTTTCTGCGCAGCAATCAAAATTAAGCATCATCTTAACATTAGAGGCTACTCTTGGCACAACAATGCGAGAAAATAAAGATACAAAGGAGTTGCTACAGAAGTAAACATCCTCCTTGACTCAATAAAAGAAAAATTGCAGAAAAAAAATAATGGGTTGCCTCCCATAAGCGCTTTTCTTTAACGCCTTTTAGCTAGGCACAAAGCATGCATCAAGTATTACCAAGTGAAGAAAGGTCTAATTCATCAAAAGCTTCATCAAGAACAGGGTTTGTCACACTAGGACTTTTCAGTTTACGTAATTCTTGGGAAGAAAATTTAAATAGACCATTATGTGACTCACCCTCAAGCTCATTGAACACGTTATCCGTTTTAAACACACCCGTGGGTTTTGGTTTAGAAATTTTTGGCACATACATAAATTTTTGCTCTCTCCCCACAAAAGCCTTTTGCTTTTTAGTTTTAATAGAGGTAAAAGTAGAACTTATTACATCCATAGCCTCCTCTAATTCACCAATCCTAAGATTTTGATTATCTTGAATAGTACTAGTTTCTAAAACAGCAATTCTTTCATTAATGGTTCCCAGTGATTCATCAACTTTGCTAGTACTATCAAGGAGATTTGGCAAATTTTTCTCTATAGACTCCAATTTCTTTATAACATCTTCCAAGGTGATCTCATTTTTAATGTTACTAACAGGTGGTGTTCCTACTAGACTCTCAATAATATAACTAGCTTCCAACGCAGGGTACCAAGAAAGTTACCTCCGTCAAAGTGTCCAAGACATATCTATACCAGCTAGTTATGCCAACATAAAAATTTCTAAGCAGGATCATAGTGGAATATTTTTTAGCACACCTACGATGAGCATCGCTGATTCTATACCAAGCATCTTTCAAACTTTCTCCACTTTGTTGCTTAAAAGATCGAACCTCAACTTCAGGAACCGAAACATGATGAGCCGAACCAGACATGATAACTAACAGAAAACAAAACTGAAAATAAACTAAATGCAAGTAACTAATTTTTTTGTGTTTTTGATAATTGAAAGCAAACAAGATAAAATAAAATAAACTAAGCAAGACAAAAACAAAGTAAAGAGATTGGAAGCGTGAAACTCCCCTTGCAGAAGACTGCTGTCTCCCCGGCAACGGCGCCAGAAAAAGATGCTGGCGCCTGGTTGACGGGAGAGTAGGATGATGATGATGGTGATGATGATACTTCCCCGGCAACGGCGCCAGAAAAAGAGCTTGATGGCGTGAATCACACGTTCGTTGGGAGACCCCAAGAGGAAGGTATGATGCAGTCAGCAGCAAGTTTTCCCTCAGAAAGAAACCAAGGTTATCGAACCAGTAGGAGCAGCAACTCTTCAGAAGGTTGTTGGTGGCTCGCACGGCGCAATACGATCACCAACGTGGAATCTGCACACAACACAATCAAACTACTTTGCCCCAACGAAACAGTGAGGTTGTCAATCTCACCGGCTTGCTGAAAACAAAGGATTAAACGTATGGTGTGGAAAATGAGTATTAAATTGCAGAGAATGAAAAAGGAACAGTTTGCAGTTTGTGGTGGTTTAATCAGTGTAAAAGAATGGACCGGGGTCCACAGTTCACTAGTGGTGTCTCTCCATAAAAGATAACTAACATGTTGGGTGAACAAATTACAGCTGGGCAATTGACAAATAGTGAGCGCATGACAATGCATATACATGACATGATGACTACTATGATATTTAATTGGGCATTACGACATAATACATAGACCGTCATCCAACAGCGTCTATGACTAATAATCCACCGCCGGGTTGTCATCCGAGTCCCCCGTTGGTATTAAGTTGCAAGCAACGGATAATTGCATTAAGTAAAGTGCGTAATGTAAACAAACACATATGCCCGTGGACATAGCATTGTTAGGTTATCCCTAGTGGCAACAGCACATCCGCAACCTTAGAATTTCTGTCACTGTCCCAGATTACCGGAGGCATGAACCCACTATCTAGCATAAATACTCTCTCTTGGAGTTACAAGCATCTACTTGGCCAAAGCATCTACGAGTAACGGAAAGCATGCAAGATCTTAAATAACATAGATAGATTGATAATCAACTTGACATAGTATTCAATATTCATCGGATCCCAGCAAACACAACATGTAGCATTACAATAATATGATCTTGATCATGTAGGGCAGCTCACAAGATCTAAACATGATGGCACAAATTGGAGAGACAACCATCTAGCTACTGCTATGGACCCGTAGTCCAAGGATGAACTACTCACGCATCACTCCGGAGGCAGGCATGGCGATGTAGAAGCCTCCGGTGACGATTCCCCTCTCCGGCAGGGTGCCAGGAAGAGGTTCTGGACCCTCCCGAGCTAGGGTTGACGGCGGCGGCGTCTCTGAAACTTTTCGTGGATATTTGCTCAGGCACTTAGGGTTTTCGCGTCGGGGGGAATAAGTAGGCGAAAGGGCGGCGACTGAAGACCCCCGAGGGGCCCACACCACCCTAGGGCGCGCCGGGGGGACCGCGCCCTAGTGGCGTGTGGGGCCCTGGTGGCCCTCCTCTGTTGCTCCTTTGGTCCGTCAGGTGAGTTCTGGTAAAATAGGGATCCCCGTGAAGTTTCGTCCAATTCCGAGAATATTTCCAGACTAGCTTTTCTGGAATACAAAAATAGCAGAAAACAGGAACTGGCACTTCGGCATCTTGTTAATAGGTTAGTCCCAAAAAATGTATAAAAGTGACATAAAGTAGATGCAAAACATGTAGCAATTGGTATAAAACAAGCATAGAACATCAAAAATTATAGATACGTTTGAGACGTATCAACATCTTTTGGAGGTAACTCGCTACCTGATGATAGCTATGAATGTACCTAAATTTTTATGGAGTGAGGCAGTAATGGCGGCTGCCTATCTAATTAACAGAATGCCATCAAGAATGCTGAATAGTAAAACACCCATAGAATGTTTGACCGGGAAAAATTCTTATATAGTTCCACCAAAGGTTTTTGGGTGTGTGTGTTTTGTGAAAGACTACAGGCCATCTGTTGGAAAGTTAGATCCCAGATCTTTGAAATGCATTTTTGTTGGATATTCAGGAAAACAAAAAGGATATAAATGCTGGTGTCCTATTGAAAGAGGATGTTCGTGAGTATGGATGTAGTATTCAAGGAACATGAATCATATTATGGTGAGCCAACTGACCTTGCTGATGTGTTCCCTGAATTGTTTAATGATGATGTTTCTTATACAGATTGTGAGACAGGGGGAGATAAAGTACAAGAGGACAATGGTGCAGCATTGGAAAATATGATAGTTGGAGCAATTCCACTAGGTGGGGCTCATGATCATGGAAATGGTGACATGCCAGAAATAGAACGAGAGCAGGGAGAGTCACAAGGTGCACCTGATGAAACAATACGGTGGGCAAGGCCTAATGAGGAACAACAATTACAAGTATATACACGAAGACATAGACTCAATAAGGAACAAGTGCAGGGGAAGGAAATCAATTCACATGGACATGTCATTGAAGCCCAAGAGCGACACACATTAGATGATGAGCAAGAAGCTGCGGTTGCACCTGATTCAGTTCCAGAATCTCCATCTCAACAACAAATATCAAGTCCAGCCCCTTCAAGTAATGATATACCTTCGCTCCTTTATGATGATCTCGATCTCCCAATTGCTGAGAGGAAACCTACCAGGTCCACTGCTGGGAAATTGCCTCCTAAGCTTGCTCTGTATGATGTTCTAACTACGTTTCGTATACTTCAATTGGCTCACAGTATAAATCTTTTATAGCTGCTCTCGATTCTGCAGTCCCTATTCCTCATGATTGGAAAGAGGCGAAACAACATCCGGTCTGGAGAACAGCTATGCTAGAGGAGATGGAGGCACTTGATAAAATAATACTTGGGTACTTACCTCTCTTCCTCCAAATAAGAAAGTGGTAGGGTGCAAATGGGTATTTGCGGTGAAACAAAATTCAGATGGTAAGATAGAGAGGTACAAGGCCAGGTTAGTGGCCAAAGGATATTGCCAAACTTACGGGGTGGATTATGATGAGACTTTTGCACCCGTGGCGAAAATGAATACAATTAGAACCTTAATCTCAATAGCTGCTAATTACAATTGGAAACTGCTCCAGTTAGATGTTAAAAATGCATTTCTTCATGGAGACCTTGAGGAGGAGGTATATATGGAAATCCCCCCAGGTTTTAGTAGTAAAGAAACCGAAGGGAAGGTATGCAAACTAAGAAAGTCACTTTATGGACTCAAGCAATCACCACGGGCTTGTTTGGAAGATTCCGAAAGGAGATTTGTTCAATGGGTTACCAACAGAGCAATGCTGATCATACTCTTTTCTTTAAACATTGTCATGGTAAAATTACATTGTTGGTTGTCTATGTTGATGATATAGTCATTACAGGTAATGACGAGGAGGAGATGTCACGTCTTAAGAAGATGTTATCAAGATCATTTGAGGTCAAGGATTTGGGAAACCTTCATTACTTTCTGGGAATTGAAGTGGCCTACAGTGCTCAAGGTATTTATCTATCGCAACGGAAGTATGTGCTTGATTTACTTGCAGAAACAGGGATGCTAGATTGTAGACCTGCATCCACACCATAGATCAAAATCATCGCACTATAGCGGAATCTGGTGACCCGGTAGACAAATATAAATATCAAAGACTTGTGGGACGGTTGATATATCTATCACACACTAGACCGGACATTGCATATTCTGTAAGTGTTGTGAGCCGGTATATGCATGATCCTCGTACCAGCCATTTAGATGCCGTGAATCAAATCCTAAGATATCTTAAGAGCTGTCCTGGAAAGGGGATTCTATTCTCTAGAAATGGAAATTTAAATATAGAAGGGTATACGGATGCAGACTGGGCTGGTTGTTTAGATGACCAAAAATCTACATCAGGTTACTGCATTTTTCTGGGTGGCAATCTTGTTAGCTGGAGGAGTAAGAAACAAAGCGTCGTGTCAAGATCAACTGCAGAGGCCGAATTTAGGTCCATGGCATCTGGCCTATGTGAATTGATGTGGCTAAGGATATTGCTGATGGAGCTTACATTATTTAATAGTTCTCCTCTTCGGTTATATTGTGACAATCAAGCCACAATCAACATTGTGAACAACCATGTTCATCATGATAGAACTAAGCACATCGAGATAGACCGGCACTTCATTAAGGAAAAAATAGAGGAAGGAGTAATTCAAGTCTGTTTTGTTAAATCTAGAGATCAACTAGCTGATATATTAACAAAAGGGGTTTGTAATATTACTTTTATGAGAATCTGTAGCAAGATGGGGCTTATAGATATTTTCGCCCCATCTTGAGGGGAGTGTTGAAGTCCTTGTTTATAAATTAGAAGTGTGTGAGGACTAAACTGTAACTTGCCTTGTATTAATCAGATGTGGTAGAAGGAAATAGAATTGAAGAGCTTCCAGAAAATTCCCCAATCAACAACTAGATGTTTTAGCACTTGTTCACATTCATATGTACACAAATGTATCTAGACACGTTTCATGTGTATGTTCACTCATTTTATTATGCATATAGACGACATGTGTAACATCTAAAACATCTTATATTTGAGAACGGAGGGAGTATATGTGAGTCAATTAAAATGAAATGGGGAGTACGTGTGAAGTTGAGTAGTTGACACAACAGAACACTTGCTCAGTCTATTACAGAATTCTTGACCTACCACTCATTTCCCGGTGATGGGTCCAAACTGGAGTAGAAAATGGAGATCATGAATTTTCGCCTAAAATATTCGTGTACTATTTTATGAATCTATGCAGCTATGCTACTTACATACTTTCAGTGTTTGAAAGTTTCCTTAACAATAATCAAGACTAAGAAAGTGGTATATTTTGTTAAAAAAAATTAAATATCTGATGTCCGTACACAGCCAAACTTCATCTCCTCTTCTTGGACGCAGCTTCAGTGACTTGCAGGTCACAAGTCACCGAGCGACTTGCGCAAATCTCGTCCCTCCGTTTCAGATCCAATGGACAAGATTCATCCAAATATGAAACTAAAAAATAAACAAATTCAGAAAAAATCAAAAAAATTCTAGTAAGTCATAAATGTTTCGTTTTGTATTCTGTGAAAGTTTCATCCTATTTAGATTAATGGTTTGCGTATAAATAGCGTTTTATGTTTTAAACTCAAAAAGCTATTTATTCACAAACGGTTGGTCCAAATCATATGAAACTTTCCCAGAATAGCTAGGAAAGCATTTATGAATTACTAGAATTTTTTCGATTTTTCTGAATTTGTTTATTTTTTAGTTTCAGATTTGGATGAATCTTGTCCGTTGGATCTGAAACGGAGGGACGAGATTTGCGCAAGTCGCTCGGTGACTTGTGACCTGCAAGTCACTGAAACTGCGTCCGGCTTTCTTCCTCTTCCTCCTCAGTCCCGACCTACCAACCCCGACGCGGCTCCAAATCTCTCCTCTAGTCTACCACTCAGCTGCGTGCCCTCCAGCTGCTGCCGTGCCGTAGCTCACCGTCACCACCGACGCCTCAATCCCGCCCCCTCCCCTAACACCCCGCCTCTGGCGCGCGTCGCCGCCATCGCCGTTCCTGTTCTTCCTCGCGTTCCTGCCGTCTCTGCCGCGTTGGCAGTCTTCGGCCATTGGGTTTTGAGGTACAAGCTTGTTTTCATCCAGTGATTAGCTGAATCCCACTGACCCTCAACAATTTCTGTGTGTGCCGGACTGCCGATGCATACCCTGCACACCATCTAGATCCGCCCCTGCTGATTGGATGCTCATTCTGTAAATAGAGCTCCTTACAAAAGACCTGCTGATGTAACGCATTTGAAGTATCAACTACTCAAAGCATTTCAAGCATTAGAGTGGGTTAAATTGTTGCCTGACGGATTACAATCCTTCATATATCAGCTACTAAAAGCATTTCTTTATTATTGAGATGAACTATTGTTTGCATGAAACTGAACAATTTGACCGAATCAGTAATCTGCGTCTCTATAGTTTACCAAAGTTATTTTTTCCTATAATCTATAAAAAAAACTTCCTTTAGAGCTTCCCCTCTTTCATTTATCTGTACTACCATGAAATCTCGATTAATGTAGTTATAAAGTAGACTGCACCAACAAGACATAGACCTTCGATGCCAAGCCCAAAGGAAGAGTGTCAGACATGAACAAAGGGCTGACTTCAGTAGAAATCATATAATTCGTTAATTCATGAAGAAATTAGTACAATTTTTTAAGTAGCCAGGTTCAAAAGAAAGCAACATCCTTGCAAAAACATGACGATCTGCAGTTACTGAAAGGAAAAAGCACACAAAGTTACATGGCCGCCAGAGCCGGAGTCTCAGCGTCGTCCATCCTCTTCCCAGGCCGTTCCATGTGATGCACACCTGATCTGGCTGCGCACCAGGCTGTCCTTGGTATCAGATCATCGGGTCTTGCGGCCAACGTTCACCACTCTTCAAGGCCACTGTCCACCAAGGCACCAATAACAAAACAGGGAGCCGCTGGGGAGGAAACCGACGGAGGATGCACCATCAATTACTTCATTTAAGTCGCTGGTACATGATCGAACGGCGAGATATAGGCTTTATAACATTTCCATCTTAGACACACCCTTTCATTTTTTAATGAACGGGCAGCTCTGCTATATGAGTGTAAAAACGACCACAAACTTGAACATAACTTGACATGGCATTTGTCCAGTAGAAATAAGTGCGATTTTAAAATTCCGAGTTTACTTGTAGATTAGAAATTAATAATGCTTCACCTTAATCTGCACAATGATCGTGTATATTTCTATTGGAAATCAACATTCTCTTTCAGTTGTAGTAATTAATTGTAGTGATGATGTGTGTTAATGCTCCATATTGTCATTTATGTGATGCTATGAATTTGATTTCAGTATCTGTGGTGAAGAAGGCAGTGGCAGAGATCTCAGCATGGACAGGCACTAACAGGAAATCTCTACATTCAGTGTTCTATTGGGTGGAGGGCCTTTTGTAGGTCCAGTGGTGAAATGGATACCCTAATCCATCCAACTATTGACAGAATATGATAATTGATTAGACCACATAACTACACTATAAATATATAGCTCAGTTAATCCCGTTAACACTTATTTCATATTCAACATGCCACCATGGTGGGGAAGGTCTTCATCCAAAGAAGTAAAGAAGACTGCCAAAGAAAATATAATTGATACATTTCAGCGGTTTATAAGTCCAAGTGAGCAAAAAAGGAGCACAAAATCACGAGGGAGTCGCAGACGTGGTAAAAACCCAACTGCTGAGAAAGGTTGCTGGTCTACTGCCCAATCACGGTCCACATCCCCTTCAAAAGAGGTTTCTCGCTGTCAAAGCTTTGCAGCAGATAGAGCACATGCACAACCACTTCCTCTTCCTAGATCCCGTGCTGGGGTGACGCGTTGTGTTTCTGATGTTACCGACTCAAAGCCCACTTTGGAAAAGCGTGATAAAGGACAACAACTACCACTGCCTACCCTGAACCGGCTTCAGAAAAGATCTGAAACTAGCGAATCTATTGCAGAATTGGCAACTGCTTCTGTCTCCAGCAACTGTTCTATTAACAGTGATGATCGTGGAGATTCTCAGCTTCAGAGCCCTGCAGGAAATGATGCTGAAGTTGTGACTAATGTTGCAACACCGAGTAGTTCAAGGTATGCTCCTTAATGCATTTTTTCTTCAGAAACATGGGAAACATCCCTTTGTTTTTGCAATCACTCATACACATGTTCTATTTGTGAAGCTTTGTGCATAAAGGGTGCTCAAGTGCTATCACCAGAAAGGGCACCAAGGAAGTGTCAAAGCCGAGCAATGCTTTTCTCAGCAATCAAATTCTGTCTACATCTCCAAGTGGTACGGTCGCTGACAGTTACCAATCAAATTTACAAAACTCACGGCAAGTTACTCTGGAGAGTGCTCCAAATAGTTTGATGTCAAGCCCTTCTCAAAGCCCAAGAACAATATTTCCTGATCAAATTCCAACTTCAGCCTTTTGGGCAGTGAAGCCTCATGCAGATATAACTTTCCTTGGTCTGGTCAGTGCTCCAGTCCAGGTTCAGGGCAAACTTCTGGGCATAATTCAGTTGGAGGTGATATGCTAGCTCAACTCTTCTGGCAGCCTAGCCGAGGTAGTCCAGAGTATTCACCAATTCCCAGCCCAAGAAAGGCAAGTCCTGGTCCAAGTTCGAGGGTGCATAGCGGAAATGTCTCTCCATTGCATCCAAGGGCTGGTGGGGTGGCACCTGAATCTCCAACTACTCGGCGTGATGAGGTGAAGAAGAGGCAAACCCACAGGTTGCCCCTTCCACCATTAAACATCTCTAACAGTTCCGCCTTTTTGCCGAACAACTCCGCCCCAACAAGTCCTATATCTCGTAGTCCTGGTAGAGTAGAGAATCCACCGAGTCCTGGATCACGGTGGAAGAAGGGAAAGCTGATTGGTCGTGGAACATTCGGCCATGTATATGTTGGCTTTAACAGGTATGTCTTTTCCATGATTGAAGTTGGAAGATGTTCAATTCAGTATTGCAGCGTGGCGTACTTTTTCATAAATAGACCTAGAACTAGAAGGCTGTTTGGCAAAATGTTTTATTCGTTGTTGTGATCACATTTGCTATACTTTCCAATGTTCGTCGTTCTGCTATTTATTTCCCATGGATGTGTTCATGTACCGCTACTGTTACAAGAGATAATGGTGTTTAGCCAAGTAGTACACATGCTAAGAAATCCACCCTTGCGTACTGTCCTCATTACTCCTTTACCATTAAAGTGGTCCTGCGATAATGTTGTGTATCAGAGCCGACAGACACTCGAGCTGTATTGTATAGTAATGTAAAATGCATATATACACCCCTACGCATGACTCTTGAGTTTAAAAACATTCCCACAGCTTATTTTGTGGTGTGCACACACTTCACAAGTATCTCAGTCTGCAAAGATCGCTACCATTACTTCAGTAATTTCAATGAAAAAACACTAGAAAAAAGTACGGTAGGAACTAACAAACCAGCCAGCATGTTAGTGATCACACAAAATAAAAACGCTGTTATTCGACTTATCTTATATCTGCTTGCTCTTACTTTCCTCTGTCCTTTTTGCAACCTTTTTGTGGGGGGGGGGGGGGGGGGGTGTGATAGTGATCAAGTGGAGGATACTTATGAGGGTGCACTTCTGCTGTTTTAAACAGTATGTTCTGAAAGTTTTATTGCAGTTGCTTAATTTTGTACATTTGTTTTGCCTTTTGTCATCCGTATGGCTGTCTCAGTGATAGAGGCGAAATGTGCGCAATGAAGGAGGTTACCCTTTTCTCAGATGACCCTAAGTCAAAAGAAAGTGCAAGACAGCTGGGCCAGGTATGCCCTTTTCCATGTTTACACTCGGTAGTCACAATTCACAACTCAGATTTTTGATTGATGTATTTTTACTTACCTTTTTTATGTTATTGGTTCATTCCTCAGGAAATATCACTTCTGAGCCGGCTGCAACATCCAAATATTGTACGATACTATGGAACTGAAACGGTATAATCTATTCTCATCGGTTATCATTTACTGCTAATAGTATCCATAGAGCCCATACTCTTGTTATCTTACTTGCGCCTCTTTATGATCACATCGATAGCTGAACAGTTTATGTTCTCCAAACTTTTTTCCTTCAATTGTGGAAAAAAACTCAACAAATAATGCGACCTACAAGATTTTCCAAACCTCACTTTTGTCTGCACCTCTGTTTTTTGTCTAAATACGTCATGCAATTATCTATGTATCCAAAATAGGTCGATGATAAGCTTTATATATACCTGGAGTATGTGTCTGGCGGATCCATCCATAAGCTTCTCCGGGAGTATGGGCAGTTTGGTGAACAAGCAATTCGCAGTTACACTAAGCAAATACTTTTGGGCTTAGCCTATTTGCATGCAAAGAATACAGTTCACAGGTAGCATTTCACTTACTACTATTGATTACTTGTTTATTCTAATTTAGATATGTTGTTAAGTTGTAATCTAATTTTAATATTTATGTTTATTTACGCTCTTTCTAAATTTTCAGGGATATCAAAGGTGCAAACATATTAGTAGACCCTAATGGCCATATAAAGCTTGCTGACTTCGGAATGGCGAAACATGTAAAGTTTCCGTTCTTTTTTCCATGTGTAAATACTAGCTCAGAATTCAAACAAGAATAGTATTAGCTAGAATAATGTAAACCGTGTTTGTAGGATTGCACGGTATACGTTATTTTACACTCCGTGCCTTCCTCCACTCATGCCGATCACCAGTTGAGCCTGATCAACCTCGTTGATCGGAATGACCACTTTATTTAGTCCTTGCCATCGCTGTCAACACATCTGCTGACTTACTTTGAGAAGGGGTTTCCCTCTCAAAATATGATTTTTTTTGTTTACTCGTAATTCACGGGCTTGTATAAACTTGCTTTCTGTTTTTTTAGATCAATGGGCAGCAGTGTCCGTTCTCACTTAAGGGTAGTCCATACTGGATGGCTCCTGAGGTATTGCTCCAAATCTTGCATGTTCATGTGTATCTTCAACATTATAAAACACAAGTCACACAACCTTCTTTCCTACTCTCTTACATCAAAGTATGTACAAATATGCAGGTTATAAAGAATTCTAGCGGATGTAACCTTGCTGTTGACATATGGAGTTTAGGATGCACAGTTCTAGAGATGGCTACCTCAAAACCTCCATGGAGCCAATATGAAGGGGTCAGTACAATTTCTGTTTGTTCATGGAGTATAAATTTCTCTGCAAGGGAGAAGCTGCTACTTAAGAGGCATGATGCATATTTTTTTTTGCTGTTGCATCATAATCAGCAGTTATGCATTTTGTTGGATGTGTGTGAAAGCAACCCAGTTGATCCAAAGAGCAGCCAGTGGGTTATTTCACTTTGAACTTCTTATCTGTTGAACAATAACAGAAAAATATCTGAGACAATTCCCTATATGCCATTAAAAGTTGCCCCATTTACTAATCTTTTTGCTAAAAAGGTGACCTTTCCTATTCTACTGAATTGAAATTTTGCCCGACAAGTGCCACCGTCACAGCTCAGTTTATCACATCTGCCATTAACCCTGAAAAGTTGTCGGTTTCTTGTCAAACGCCAGGTGTACCCTCACAAAAACCTATGCCCCATGTCATCTCCCCATTCTCTCTCTCGTACACCCTCCAAAGATCTTGAAACACTGCTACCTTGTCCACCTCGAGGCAGACAGCTTTGGATCCGGTGAAGTCCGGGCAGAGGAGGCTAGCCGATCTGGGGTGGAGGCTGTAGGCGGCACTCTACTAGCCAGGAAGCAGAGGAAGAGGAAGAAAATGGGGAAGGGCAATCCCACCCTTTTGCAGCCCAGATGATATGAGGCTACCACCACATGGTTGGAAGTGGCAGTGAAGGGACCAAAAAGTGAACTCGGTGGCATAAAAGGCAATTACATTTTTCGAGTGGCAGATCAGGAAACAACTTTCAGTGTCATTTAAGAAATTTCCACATAATTTTTTGATTATTAACCTGGATGCAGAGTTGCAGACTCAATGATCTCTTACTTCAGTGTATGTTTTATTTTCCCAGGTTGACACAACTCTTTCTCTTTTACAGATTGCTGCAATGTTTAAGATAGGAAATAGTAAGGAGCTTCCACCAATACCAGATCACCTCTCTGAAGATGGCAAAGATTTCGTACGACAATGTCTTCAACGTGATCCATCTAACCGTCCAACAGCTGTGGAACTTTTGCAACATTCATTTATACGAAGTGCATCACCGCTTGAAAATTCAGTTGTGTATGCTCCATTGGAACAGTTGGCTGCCATATCTTGCAAACCAAGTTCTAAGGTACTAATGGTTGAGTGTTACTGAAAAGTGTTATTCTTAGGCTTAAACAATTATCATGCTTGTTCAGCGTGCAGATGTGTATAATTTTTTCTCCAAATTTCATAAATGTAGGAACTCCCAGTTTTAGTTTATTCTCCTTTATATTTTCCTTTCATTTGTTTCACCATGGCCCTCAAATATTTCCTTTAGAAGGGTAGCACAGATATATATTAGTGAGAGACCTACTTGTGTATTGAAGGTCTCGATTGATGGGCGGACACTGCTTGTTTTATTTGTACAGTATCTGTCATGTGTCTGGATTACATTTTGTGTGGCTCTTGTGATATTCCAGGTGCTCGGGCACGCCAGAAATATGTCCTCTTTGGGTCTGGAAGGGCAATCTATTTACCAAAGAAGAGCTGCAAAATTTTCCTCAACACGCAGGTAATCCAGTCAATATTTCATGCATTGTCATGCTTAGGTGTTTCCGAACCAAACTGTCCTAAATGAGCAGTAACTTGCCAATATCTATCTGCTTGGAAATGTTGCACCCTGAATTAGAATCGCAACCAAGATATTGTAACAACATCAGTGTTCCATATTTTACTGAACTACTATTTCCTGCTACATATTTTATTTTAACGGTTGCCCTCCCATACTTCCAATTGCGCAAATTCGGTTATATTGCACCTTAAGAAAATGGGACTTGTGTATGAGACTACACATGCACACACAAACTAAAACCTGCCACACTTCAATTTCTGCTTCTGTCCTTCCTGGTTCGTTGATCTAAACTGCAACGGACTCCCACTGTAAAGCTTAAGCAGTGTATAAAGCTATCACATTGTTATAATAAATATACTAGAAAGTTTGAAGAAAGTTTGAGAAAGTTTGACTTTACTTCGATTTATAATAACGCGCTTACTTTAAGTTAAAAATTTGCATTTGACCCTTGTGCTTTGTTATGCTACTGCAGTCTATTTCTTTTCCTTTATATCTGCATAAAAATGTCCGTCATCTAACGATTAATGCTCTGCAGCGATATTCATATACGAAGTAATATATCTTGCCCAGTTTCTCCGTGTGGAAGTCCTCTTCTGAGGTCAAGATCCCCACAACATCAAAATGGTCGAATGTCACCATCTCCAATTTCTAGCCCCAGAACTACTTCGGGTGCTTCCACTCCTGTGACAGGTGGCAGTGGAGCTATTGCTTTTAATCATAATAGACAACCAGCTTACATCAGTGACGGCTTCACAATTACATCCAGAGGCCTTGATGAAGTGGCTAGCCGCCCTCTTGATTCAGTTGTTGGTCGTTTTGGTAGACCGCAGCAATTCTCAACAGGGATTCAGGAGAGGGCCGTCTCTGAAGCTGACATTCCAAAACCCCAGTCTGGAAAAATGAGACGACGGAGTGCGCGAGATTTAAATGATATGACATTGCCTGCCAAGCATGTTGCTCAGCATAGCGTAGGAAATCATGTGAAGCCAAAACCTTCACTGGACTTGACATCTGGGAATCCACGACTTGGACGCGACCATGGTCATTGATTCTCAAGCAAAGGTTTGCATGATAATGACAGGCATTCAGTTGGAGCTTGATGAGGTAGCTCCAATGCTGTTTTTTCCCATCTCTTTGTTAAGACCCGGAATTGTATCATACTACAAGAATGATTCCCACTAATTATTTCAGATGCTGACAGTTGGCAATTGATATAGATTCTCCAGTGCCATTCCTATTGTTTCAACTAAAGGTACGTCTCTTATCAGACTTTACTGAGAATTACCAGATTCAATATTTCTTTTCAAAGAATAGGAAATTTTTACATTCTACTATGTAGTTGAAAGAACTGTCATACAATATTTACAGCACTAACACCTTTTACACAATTGCTCCTATATGATATTATCAGTTAGTGACTTATTACCATCAGTGCTGTATATTTCCCTGGTCTGCTTGATGCACAAAATCTTTGATGCATAAAATTTGACTAGCTAAACACCGTTTACTCAGCAGTGCATTTCATTGCTGCTATGGCTTGGTGATTTATTAGTTACTTCTCGTAAATTATGAAAAATGTCCTCAGATTCATGAATCAAATCAAGTGAGTACCAGTTACATAATCACTAGCCTTTGGAGAGCTCCAATATCTCCTTGTGGACTTCAATGATTATATGTTTGTTATGGACACCAAAACCTGTTTTGGTCAAAATCCATGTTAACATGGCATTCTTAATTTACAGATGAGGCTTGCCCTATCAGGAAGAGGCGTAGACCGCCAGACTACCTGGTCCGCAATTGTATACTAGAGCGTATTTCTACCGAAGGATCCAAAGTGGTAGTGATGTACATGTATACCCCCCCCCCCCCCCCCCCCCCCCTCCCGTATCTACATTTTCACTTCTTTCTTGTTATATGTGGTTCGGAGGTCATTGAACTCCCTTGTACAAAAAGGAAACTCATCTAGCGGCTCATGCTTTGCACAAGAGAAAAATCGAGGCATTCAGTCGTTACCCAAATATTAACAACGGTGTCTCATTTTCACGTTTTAAGCTTCTGCTGTAAGCCAACTGCACGGTGCAAGTGTTGTAACTGTAGTTAGTACAAACCCACCATAATTGTATCCATTAACTCTGCAAGATGTACACATATTCTCATAATCTCATCGTTTATTGAATTAACATCCTCAAAGTGTAGTCCTGGGGTGCAGCCAGCTCCCAGTGTGTTCTGTTTTACAGCCGTCAAACTATGCATATGCGCTGAATATTGTTTTTAGATAAAAAAACAGAGTTTGGAAATTACTGCGCCCAGGACGGATGTTATGTGAGGTGAAAAAGAAAACCATGCTACCTACACATTCGGAAGGGTGTTTTGGCACCTTTCAAATTCGGGCACCAAGCCCATCAACAGACAACCCCATGTGCCGTGGCGTAGAGCGTGCCGTAGCACGCACTATTGCCCTTTACACCGTGTGTGCCATCAATCATCTTCATCTATATCTTCATAGTAGTCCTGGCCTCTTGCCCCACAACCCACCAAAGCAACCAGGTCCACCACTACCGTTCCGCGTTGCAGATTCAAATGATATCGAATCCAACACTCCAATCCACAAACTTGCATGGCCACTGGGTTCAGTGCTCTCGTAGGTCATAGCGTTACTCAATTCATGTCAAAACCTTTTTCTCTATCTTTTTCTTTATGGGGTTTTGTATAGTTCAGGTTTGGTAGGATCATCAGTAGCTTTGTGTTTCCTCTCCTTAGATATTGCTAGCTAATACTAGCTCAGCGTTGTTGTGAACATTCCGAAGGGATAATGGGAGCAGATAAAGGGAGACTACAAGTCTACAACAACATGTTATAACTTTAAATCTCCACAACTAGAGCACACATAACTTAGTACAGAATTACAGGAGTCTGGATTCAGATAGGCGAGACCATCTTGAACAAAGACGCAGGATCAACAGGCACGCTAGTACGGCGCGGGAAACAAGACATCACAAGGAACTCGTTCGTCGGATCAGCAGCACGCAGCAGCTTAAGACCTGCTCTTGAATGGAATGGCTCTGATGATCACCTGGTGGTACATGGCAGCCAGGGCAGCGCCGACGAAGGGGCCAACCCAGAAGATCCACTGCGAAATGAAAAAGGTTTATGTGTGAAATTTTCAGGGTGTTGATTTTTTTCGACAAAGTTTCAGGGTATTGATAGGTTAAGCACGACAAAAGACATTGATGTGCCATCATACACCAGTTGTCTATATAAAATGGTATTTGCCAGCTACATATCATGAAACGTCTCAATTTTTTAGAACAAATGAGCTATTAAACAACTATCGGTAGCATGCCCCTTATGTTAGCATCATTCAAGTCGGTAAGTGTATGATTATCCCATTTTTTTGCGGGCAAGTGTATGATTATCCCATTTTTTTGCGGGCAAGTGTATGATTAATTATGGCTGGTTACATACGATACCTAATCAGTTCAGACTTTCCAGAACTAAAGAACTACCAACTAAATATGCCCCATAGGAAGTGCTGACTACATGTCTGGTATTTTCGGTCGGGAGCAGTTTGATTACTAGTGGAACAGTTTGCTGAAAAGAGCAAGCAAGCGAGAGTGGGTTTCACTCACATGGTCATTCCAGGCATGGTCCCTGTTGTAGATGATGGCAGCCCCAAGGCTCCTAGCTGGGTTGATGCCGGTGCCAGTGATGGGGATGGTGGCTAGATGGACCAGGAACACCGCGAACCCAATCGGCAGTGGAGCAAGGATCTGTTTTCACCAACAAGGGATGGGAAATATTAGCATTGTACTGAAATACATAGCAAAATTTCACTGGAGCAAGCAAGATGAACTGGACAGTCTAAATTCTAGACACAAATTGCATACCATATTGCCACTTACAAGTTTCTAGCACATCAGTTCGCTATTTTTACATGATACAGAAAAACATATTTACCTGCAGGAGGTACATGTTCACCAGAATATGCTGTAGGGGTTAACTGATGATAAGAATAATATTGTATAGCTCTTTATGCCAAACTAACATCTAGGGCGATATTAGCATGTACAAGTCTTACACATATCAAACAGGAAGTAAGATGTAGATTAGTTACCGGAACATGGGAGTCCCTGGCATTCCTCTTGGCATCAGTGGCCGAGAAGACGGTGTAGACCAGAACAAAGGTGCCAATGATCTCAGCACCAAGGCCATCGCCCTTGGTGTAGCCACTGGCAACTACATTGGCACCACCACCGTTGCCCATGTAGAGCCCCTGCTGGAAGCCCTTCACCACTCCAGCTCCACAGATGGCCCCAAGGCATTGCATAATTATGTAGAAGATGGCCCTAGTCAGGGACAGCTTCCTGGCCAAGAACAGCCCAAAAGTCACGGCCGGATTGATGTGTCCTCCTGTTGCAATAGAAGATAATAGAGATTAGCGGTGCACTTAATTTTGCTTGTGTTTTTGCTCTTACGTCATTGCTGTCCTCTTACATTTCATATTTTGAGAACTCTTATATTAAAGAGAGCAGAACCTGGTATTCAGAAGCAGTAGTACTGAAAATCGGCCACAAAATTACTGACGTAGTAGTTTACTGACAGACATTGTACGATTTGACAATAAAGCGGTTTAGTAACTACTAAGGCTGTACTTTCCATAGCAAAGTTTAAGCAAGTCGAATTTAAAAAATATTTCTGCATATCTGTTTGGAAAAGTATAGTAGTCACCCGGGGGATCCGAGCTTCCCATCCTCCGGGTCCCCCACCAACCACGTGTCCCCTCTTTCTGTCCACAATCCCGCTTTTGCTACGGTAGCAAAAAAATATCCCGATTTTTGCTACATGTAGCAAAAACTTTTCGGTCCAAAAAATAATCCCCCAGAGCCCGTTTTTGCTACGGTAGCAAAAAAAAAAGTCTCATTTTTTTGCCACATGTAGCAATATAACTTTATTTTTGCTATTATTGTTATCTGGTTTTGCTACAATAGATCAAAAAATTTGCTACTATATCTCCGGCGAGGTCTCCGGCGATGTCTCCGGCGAGAGTCTCCGGCGATGTCTCCGGCGAAGTTGATTTTGCTACAATAGATCAAAAAATTTGCTACTATTGTTATCTGGTTTTGCTACAATAGATCAAAAAATTTGCTACTATATCTCCGGCGAGGTCTCCGGCGTTGTCTCCGGCGAGAGTCTCTGGCGATGTCTCCGGCGAAGTTGATTTTGCTACAATCGAACTTTTTTGTTGCTACAATAGCATAAACTTTTTGCTACCACGTGTCCGGCGAGGTATCTGGTGAGGTCTCCGGCGAGGCCAGAATTTTCTTTTCATGTTCTGTGTACGAACCGTTTTTTGCTACAATGCAGCAAAAGCGGGACGATTTGCAGCAAAAATCGGGAGTTTTGTAGCAAAAGCGGGATTTAGCCTATATTTAGTGGACACGTGTCGGGCTAGCGACCCGGGGGATCGGACGGAAAGATCCCCCGGGGGACGCCTAGTCCTTTCCTATCTGTTTGACCCTACAAGTATCAGCAGGAACTAATCAAAGTGATGTTTGCTTATGTGCACTTTTTTTTTGCGCACGGTTTATGTTGCTAACTTTTAACATGTTTACGCATCAAGATTTGGAGTATTACAGAAGCCTTGCATCAGAAGATGAGCTTAATCTTTTAGTTAGGACTTAGGAATCCTGGCTTTGCATAAGAACAGGGTTTCGCATACTGTACTAAATTACAATAGGACAAAACACCAGGTGCAGTGGAGGTACATATTGGTACAAGAACAAAAGGGCATTAAGAAGGTGCATGTGCAAAGCAAAATCTAGAAGGAATTAAGTTTGCATCTGCTTAACTACTCAGAGAAGGTGATTAATTAAGAGAAGAGAAAGTGTAGACTGACCGGAGATGCCGGCGGTGCAGTAGACGAGGGCGAAGATCATGCCCCCGAAGGACCATGCGATGCCCTGGATGCCGACGGTGGCGCACTTGGAGGGGGACTTGGAGACGCCCATGACGGTGAGGACGGTGATGTAGAGGAAGAGGAAGGTGGCGATGAACTCGGCGATACCGGCGCGGTAGAAAGACCAGGACTTGAGCTCCCCGGGCTCGAAGAGCGGCGCCGGCGGGGGCTCCTTGTAGTCCTTGTCGTCGCTGCCGCCCTGCGCCGCCGTCCCGATGGGCTGCCGCTCCGGGAACTTGTTGGCGCCCAGACGCACGTCCTCCTCCTTCCCCTCCATTCTCCCTCTCTGCTCCTGGGCAGCTCTGGCTGGCTCGTTCTTCTTGGATTGAAGCTGCGGCGGCGAGTGTGTTGTGAGGTGGTGGAGCACAGGCGAAGCGAGGTCGTTATAAAGGCAGGAGCGAAGGTGGTTCTGGAAAGCGGAGAGTGGAGGTGATGACTGACGAGCACGGGAGTGTCGAGTGGTGGTTGGTTTGGTGCCTTTTTCGCTTTATTAATTTTGTCTCTCAAGCTTATCCAGTTTGAGCAGTTTGTTACTTTGTTTATTCTGCACTAAACATATCCATTTCACAAATTGAGCTATGGCGTCGTAGGAAACTCAGATTAAGAAAACTGGATTCATGCAATGTTTGCAACAGAGAGGATCGAATTGGAGAAGTATTCATAATTTCCAGTGCAAGTCTGAGTGTGATGTCCATTTCTCATGATTCTTGCTAGTAGTACATTTTTAGGTTCTGCCTTGCTCCTTACATTCTTCTGCCGCACTCATTCTATCTTAGGCTTTTTCCTCACTTCGAAGGATTCTTTAGCTTTTGTCCAGGATCCAAAGCCACCATCGTCCTTCCCGGAGCACCACCACGGACACACAGCGACAACGATGGATGGGATGTACGTACAAATCATTCATACTTGTACGCAGCAAACTGTTTTATACCCTCGTCTGGCAAGCGCTGGCCTCCTCCACTGTTTCGGCATCGATCATGCTGCACATGATGAACTTTTTTTTTTGTCTAGGCTGTCCTCAAACAGTAAGCTTAAGAAAGCAGAATCAGTACGTACTTCCCGTGGCTCTCACTACTGTTTCTATCACTGATTCAGCATGGCCTCGCATCTACAGCTTTGATAGCACGGATGGGATGATGTAACATGAACCTAACCACTTTGCTTCTTCATCCGGTAAGCTTTTTCCCACGATCGGCCATCGCGCAAGCTAGAAGAACTGCAGTGCAATTCACCCAAAAAGAATGACCACCACTGTCATGCCGCTTACTTCAAAGAGTAAAAAAGTCCTCGAAATCTCACCAAGGGTCCAGATGTCACGCTGCGATGCAACTTGTACTGCGGAGAGAGTAAAGTTGCCGGGGCAAAGTGATGAGCTGCACCGCAGACTGCACAGGCCGTACTATAGTTGTTATTATCGCCGTTGTTTTTTCGAACCGGGCTATCCCAGTTCCATTAATGTCTTAACGGAAATACAGAGTTTGTCCGCACTCACAACCAGAGTTTTAAGAAGGAACGAACGCAGACCAAGACTAGGCAAGGATAGCAAACTGGGACAACAACAGGAAACCCGCTGAATGGCCCAAGACACAGTTCTGCTGCCTAAAAGGCCCGGGGCCGCCGAGCCGTCAGATTTTAGACCCATAAGTCTTATACACAGCGTGGCAAAAATATTTTCCAAAGTTTTGGCCACTAGACTGAGTAGGGAGCTTCCTAATTTAGTGGGTCCCAACCAGGGGGCGTTTCTTCAAAATCGTTCCATTCACGACAACTACAGATTAGTCAGAGAGTCAGCTAAATTCCTTAAAAGAAAGAAATGCTCCAGTTTACTCCTTAAGCTGGACATAGCAAAAGCTTTCGACACGGTCGCATGGCAATTTCTCCTAGAAGTTCTACAGAAGAAGGGTTTTGGTCGTCGATGGATATCATGGATTACAATGATCTTGGCGTCCTCACATACTAGCATTTTGCTAAATGGAGTACGAGGCAAATCCATATGGCACGCAGGAGGTTTAAGGCAGGGAGATGCTCTCTCACCCATGCTATTCATTTTGGTGATGGATGTCCTGAGCGTTATGTTCAGACGAACTGAGGAAGAAGAAGTGCTAACGGCCTTTCCTCCTAACCATGCCATCCCTCAAAGAATTTCAGTTTACGCAGACGATGTCATACTATTTCTCAGAAACTTCCAAGAAGACGCCACGACTACTAAAATGATCCTAAAGATCTTTGGAGATCCCTCTGGCCTTAGATGTAATCTAGACAAGAGCTCCATCTCTTCGATCTTGGGAGATGAGTTGGCTTTGCAGGAGTTTGGTCGTATACTTGGATGCCAGGTCATAAGTTTGCCAGTAACCTACCTCGGACTGCCCCTCCATCCTAAGAAGCCACGCAAGGAGGATTTTCAAGCCTTTGATTGCCAAAATTAGAAAAAGGCTAGCTGCATGGAAAAGTCACATGCTCACGCAAGGAGGTCGGCTTATTTTGGTTCAGTCTGTCCTAAGTGCTGTTGCTATTTTTCACTTGCTCTCTCTAGAAACGTCTCCCTGGGTTTTCAAGGCAATTGATAAAATAAGACGGGCATTTCTTTGGAAAGGAACAAATATTATTTCTGGAGGCAAATGCGTTGTTAATTGGAGCACAGTATGTCAACCGAAATCGGTGGGAGGCTTGGGCGTAATCAATCTTGGGATCATGAGCACCGCCTTCCAAGTTCGATGGGCTTGGAAATTACGAGCAGAAGAGGAGAAGCCATGGTGTGCCCTTTCTATTCCTACCAGCGAGAATATAAGGAATATCTTCAATGCAGCAGCAAAAGTGGTCGTCGGAAACGGAAAAGAGTTTTCTTTTGGCTTGACAAATGGATTGATGGCAAAACAATTGAAGACATCGCCCCGGACATCTACAAGATCATTTCCCCTTTTAATAAGGCGAGGAGAACGGTCGAACAAGCCCTGAATAACAGTTCATGGCTAGAGGATATTAAAAAGCCAATTTCAATCCAACTCTTCATCCAGATTCTTCAGATTTGTGAAGAGGTCAGTCTGATACAACTCCAGCCTGAAGAAGAAGACACATGGTCGTGGACGTGGGAGGCTAAGGGCAATTTCACCACCAAGTCTGTGTATCAAGCACATTTTAAAACTAAAATCCTATGTGATTCAGCCTCAGCAATCTGGGGTACTTGGGCCCCCCCTACGGTGCAAGGTCGCTGTTTGGCTGTTCCTACGGGGAAGAATATGGACTGCTGATGGCTTGGCTAAGAGAGGACTCCCCAATAACGACAAGTGTGTTATGTGCAATGCAACCGAGGAAGATGTGCAACACCTCTTTTCGGGATGCGCAGTCGTAAACATCATTTGGAGTAGCATTCTTGGGTGAGCTGGACTACAACAAGTAGTTCCTCTCATGGACCAGCCGTTCAAGACATGGTGGCAACAGGGCAGAACCCAGCTTGGCAAAGACGGAAGAGCAAGACTAAATTCCATCATGATCTTAGAGCATCTCCACCGGGGGCCTCCAAATTCGCGTCCGCCCATGTTTTCGACCACGTCCACAGCGGCGCACCCCAAACGTCCGCCCCCCAAACGCGAGCAAATCATCGAACACCTTGCGGGCGAAAACTTGTGTCGGTCGTGGCATTCGAACTATTTTTAAAACATACAAATTTAAATTAAACCGATACAAGTTGCAAACTTAGGCTAACACGTTTGCAAACTTAGACTAACACGTTTGCAAAGTAAAACTAAAACGATAACTAAAGCCTATTCTAATCGCCGCCGCTCGGGCCAGCCTCGTCGTCGTGCGCGGCCTTGGCTAAGCGGGAGCGCACACGTCTCTCCTGCCGGAGCTGACTCGTCGCCCGGCGCATGGCATCCCTCTTGGCTGCGTCTGGTTCAGCTCGTCGTGCGCGTCCCGCTCGGCGCATCTGGTTCAGCTCCTCGTGCGCCTCCCGCTCGACGCGCAGCCGGGAGGCCGCATCCGCTAGCTCCTCCGCCTGGGCGATGAGCTGTTGCTGCATGGGCTCCTCCGACTGGGCGTTGAGCTGCTCGTACGCCGCCCGCTCGGCGACCATGAAGGCGTGGCAACGCTCGTCGCGCTCCGCGGTCAGGATGGAGGCTTGGATGATTGCGGCCTCCACGGCGTCCCCAGCCGCCTCGTAGCCAAGCCTGACCTGGCGGCTTGCCTGCTCGTTGCGCCAGCTCTCAAACGAGTTGGCGGCAACCACCTGGTCAGGCCACAGCGGCAGCGGGAGCGGCTGCTGCGGCGCCTGCTACGGCGGCGGCGGTGCCTCGTCGAGCTCCGGCGGCGGCTCCTGGCCGGGATACGGGTCCTGCACCGGCTTCTGCTCCTCTTGCTCGTCGACGTCGACGTCGTCCACATCCGCCCAGTCGAACGGCTGTTCGTCGGTGGCGGCGGCGTCCTCCTGCGCTGTGCCGTGAGCGCGGCGCGCTGCCTGGGTGAGCGTGGCCCATGAGGTGGCGAGGCGGCGAGGCATGGCTATGTGCTCAACTGGCTACGGCTGGACTATGTGCTCAAATGGCTACCGGCGAGCGTCGGTGCTGGTGTGGCGAAATGGCTGCACGGCGGGGGCCTCTTTTTATAGCCAGCCCAATGTCTCGGCGGGAAGCGGTGGCTCAGGGCGGGAAGCGCCGGGTGGGTGAGCACGCGTCGCGTCGGAGTTAATGGCGGCGACACGTCTCCGCCACTGCGCCGCTTGGGAAGCCGGGAAAGGCTGGGCGCTCAGCAGGCGCCGCCGTAAATGCGAGGCGTGCGGGAGACGCATCGCCGTCCCGTCCCTTCGTCGCCTGCGGAAACGCGTCGCCATAACGCGGGCGGAACGGCCTCTTGCATGGCGCCTTAAACCCATGGCGAGGCGGGCGCTGTCTCTATGACGGGCGGGCCACCCATGTCAGAGCCCATGTCCGGCACCCCCCAAGAGGCCTCCAAATTTGGAGGCCTCTTCGGGAGTGCCGGACATGTTTTTGCTCGGGGTGACCCTTTGGGGGGTGCCGCTGCCGCTGGTGGCGTTTTTGGCCGTCCGGACCCCAATGGGCCTTTGGGGGGTCACTTGGAGGCCCCCGGGGGAGATGCTCTTAACAGCTTGGTCAATCTGGAGAGAGAGGAACTGAAAGGACAAGGATGTCGCCTAGAGGGGGGGGGGGGTGAATAGGCGATTAAAACTTTTCCGGTTAAAAGCTTGCTAATTGCGGAATAAAACTATGTGTTTAAATTAACAAGCCAACAACCTAAATAAACTAGGCTCACCTATGTGCACCAACAACTTATGCTAAGCAAGACAAGCAACAAGGTGATAGCAATATAGAAATACTTCAAGCACGAAGGCTATCACAAAGTAAAGTGCATAAGTAAAAGGCTCGGGTATAGAAATAACCGAGGCACGCGGAGACGAGGATGTATTCCCGGGTTCCTCCTTGTTAAGGGAGTACGTCTCGTTGGAGAGGTGTGAGGCACCACAAAGGTCGATCTCAACGCCACAAAGGCTCACCCTATTCTCCGATGAACCGCACCACAAAGGTTTGGTTCACCATCCACTATCGGTATTCCTTCGAGGCGGAATCCGGAGCCTTTCAACAACAATCCGAGGCACAACCCACAATGGGATTGGGGGCTCCCGAACGGCTTCAAGTGACCACACAAGGGTCCAACCACCACAAAGGCGTCTAGGGTCCAAGGACCCAAGAGTAACAAGTTCACAAGATTTCAACTTCCACGAATCCTCGTGGAGAGCACACCGATGCACCAAATGCAAAAGGCAAGAGCACAAGTGCTCAAGTCCTCCACTCTCAAATTCCAACAAAGCAACAAATGCTTATGGGGGAATAAGAGAGGAAGAACAAAGAGGAGAACCACTCAAGAACTCCAAGAACTAGATCCACTATGTTCCCCTCACTTAGAGGAGATATTGATTGGTGGAAATGTAGATCTAGGTCTTCTCCTTCAATCCTCCAAAGATCAAAGAGTATGGGTGGAGGGATTGGGAGATATCAAGGAAATGAGCTTGCAACAATGAAGGAGAGAGAAAAGCAATTCGTGCTGGGCAGAGCTAACTGGCTGGAGGTAGGTGGAGGGGTATTTATACCCCTCCCAGAAAAAGAGCCGTTGCAGCCAGTTTTGCACCGGAGTTTCCGGTCCAAGTGACGGAAACTCCGGCCTGGGGCGGAAACTCCGGCCTACAGAGGCCGGAAACTCCGCCCCCCACCAGGGGCTGAGCACCAAAAGTCACAGAGCAGCTCGGGCAGAGAATCCGGCCACAGAGGCCGGATACTCCGGACCAGGGGCGGAGACTCCGGCCTAGGCCAGGAGCTGAACAACAAAAACTTCGACAGGGAAACCCAAGGACCGGAGACTCCGGTCCAGAAGACCGGAGACTCCGGCCTGAAAGCAGTGAAACTGCAGATCCTGAAATGCAATAACTTTCTCATATGAACTCCAAAACAGGTGAATCCAATTGCGTTGGAATCCAATTAAGGGTCACAAATATAGAGGAGATACCACACATGGAAGGTGTGGACCTTATCTCGAGGAGGACCGGTAATATTTCCAACACCGAGAATGCAACAAGATTTTCATCCGGACTCCGTTTTCTATGATCTTGGGCTTGTTCCGATGATAACCACAAGCACTACAAGACCATGCATATTCACATCATAGTCCATCATGTGAGGAGGAGAACACAAGAGGAGAGTTTGACCTCTCTACAAAAGACGAACCGGTAAAACCTCCAACATCACAAGATATTCAAATGGAATCCGTTTTTGATGAACTAGAGCTTGGTATGGAGATGAACACAAGCTCTAAATTCTCTCATGGATAAAAGCCAAATAAGAACCAAGAAAGATGATAATGCCAAGTATGCAAAGGTTTGAGCTCTCCACAAAGATGCGATCAAGTTACTCACTTGAGAACCCCTCTTGATAGTACGCGGTCTATCCTAAATCCGGTCTCCCACTAACACCATGAGACCGGTAAAATAGAAACCCTATCAAGATCATACCTTTGCCTTGCGCATTCCACTTGAGCTAGATGATGACGATCTTGATCTCTTCAAGTGGACCACCTTTCTTGATTGCGCTTGCTAGCACATGCTTGATGAAGACATCTCCAAATACTCCCCCATACACCATTATGGGAGAGCCTCGCAAAGCTCCGTCTTCATGTATCCACTTGCTTCATATTCTTCTTTTGATATAGATGATGGCTTGGAGATAAACATGAAGTTCACTCAATCTTCTTTTCCAAGCCATGCTTGCAATAAGCTCAACTCTTCACATGACCATTCTTCATATAAACCCTTGGATGGAACCTTGGTCATCATATAATCTTCTAGAGTCCAACACATGAACTCCAAACTTTACCTATGGACAAGATCTACAAGTATATCTCAAAGCAAACATTAGTCCATAAGGATTGTCATTAATTACCAAAACCACGCATGGGGCAACACATGCACTTTCAGGAACGCCCGCGTCTTTAACAATGACCCAAAACCAATTAACATTCTAATCAACCAGATCAAGGAAGAAGCAAAACAATGGTCGGTCGCGAGTGGCGGTGGTTTCTCCCTCACTGCGGTTTAACACCTGCAGCTTCTGCGTTTATGCATTTCAGTTTTTGTCCTTGTTGTTCTAACTGTTCTGGTAGCGCTCTTTCGTTTCTATTTTCCTTCTGTACCAGGTCATTCTGTAAGACTCTTGCCACTATGGTGGTTTTTCCCTCTTCTAATAATATACATGCAATGCTCTTGCATGGTTCAAAAAAAAATCCCGGTTCCATCTGATCAGTAACCAAGAACTATGAAACGGAACATCAAGAATGCGTATCTCCATCGGTAATCTTTTTTTTTTATTTACGAAAGCCGCAGGAGAGCTGCGATTTCATTGATAGAGGAAAGCGTTACAAGGAACAACGTGGTACAGCAAAAGGAGGAGCAAGTAAAAAAGGAAGCCAGGAACAGGTCAGCACCCACCACGCAGGGTACGAGGCTGACTACTCGCGGCGTCTAAGGTGACGACATCCCGCCAACGCCCAGCTGGACAAATCATCGAACACTTCAGTGGCCACGGTCACGACAGGGCGATCGAGTTCATGGAAGATGCGCGCGTTCCGCTCACGCCAAATTGCCCAAATGACAAGCAGCGCAACGGACTTGCAAGTCTTGAGCTGATCACCCGAACCGGAGGCGAGTGAGAGAAGCCAAGCCGTTAGCGACGGCACAGGGGACGGCTGCCACTCCGCGGGGTTCAGAGATCGGATGCCCAGCTTGTCTGCGACTTTGCACCAGAGGGAGCGCGACCAGGGGCACTCGACGAGTAGATGTTCCGCCGTCTCGAGGTTTCGGCGGCAGAGGGGGCAGAAATAGGAATTTGGCCACTGCCTAGCCATCAGTCTGTCCGCCGTGAGCACCCGATTTTGCATGAAGAGCCAAGTCAGCAGTTGGCACTTAGCCGGCGCCCAAGCTTGCCAGATGGGCGCTGACAGAGGGGAGTCCGTGGAGCCAAGGAACTGCAAACGATAAGCCGACACCGAGGAGTATGTGCCATTCTCGGAGAGGCACCAATAGAAGCTATCGGCTAGGAGCACCGACAGGCTAACATCCGAGACAGCCACCCACAGAGCCACAAAATCCGGCAGCAACTCATGCGTGACACGCCCATGCAGATCCTTGACCCAACGCCGATCGTGAACCGCGTCCACCAACAGCCTATTCTTCCGCCGGGCCGCCGCGAAGAGGCCCGGGAACAAGACGAAGGGCGCCCGTCCATCGTCGAGCCAGCTGTCAAACCAGAACCGCACGGTACGTCCATCTCCAACCTGGGCAGACGTGGCCGCAGCGAACAGCTTGTGATCGGCCATCGAGCACGGCGTAGGCATGCCAAGCCATGGCTTATCCGTCGCGACGCGCTCAATCCAAAGCCACTTGAGGCGAAGTGCGGCACCGAACTTGTCGAGGTCGACAATGCCGAGACCTCCCAGCTCACGCGGCCTACAGATTCTGCTCCACGCACTAGTACAGAATGACACATCCGATACCCCTCTATGGCAACGGCAGGAGTTAGGCGACAGAGAATCGCGACATCCCCCGCGTGCCCGCACTAGGCCGTAAAGCAGGCCCACAACAAAGGCAACGGGTGAATAGTGGAATATATGTTGGCAACGGAGGTTAGTTTACCTCCGTTACCGATGTGTGCTCATCGCACACGGACAATTTCGTAATCTCCGTTGCCATTAGAAGCAGCCCGACAGCCCGCGGCCTATAAGAACCTACTATGCCCTTCACTCTCACTCTCAGTGTCTCACTTCCAACCCTAGCCGCCGCACAGTCTCCTCTCTCTCCACTCTCTCGCATGGCTTCCACCGTCGGCGCTGGTAGATCCGGCCATCGCGGCCGCGGCCGTGGCCGCCCCACCCTCCGGGCCTTCAGGCAGCAGCAGCGTCAGCTGGTGTTGCGGGACGAGCTTGCGGAACAGGCCGCCGCCGATCCGTCCCCCGTGGGCCGGTCCCGCAGCCTTGGCGCTCGTCCGCAGGAAGAGCACGGCGAAGGCTCCGGCCGCACCCGCTCATTTGGCCACCATTGCAGCTACCGCGAGATCCGCCAGGCGATGTACCCCGGCCGCCGTCCTCGCTTTCTGAACCATCCGTCTTCCTCCTCCTCGTCCTCGTCCTCCGACGACAAGGAAGAGGAAGAGGAAGAGGAGGAGGATCGTGATCTGGAGATCGCTTGCCAACTCTCCCGCGCCGATTTCGAGCGCGATGACGCCAAGCGTCGTCAGGGCGAGGCCGATCTGGAGGCGGCGGTCCTCCTCTCCGAGGACTCGACCCAGGTCGAACGCGCCGAGGAGGCGGTCTACCAGTCTGACCTCCTGGCCGCCATAGCCCTCTCTTTGGTCCACGGCGAGGGCAAGGCGCCGCCAGGGGAGGCCGGCGCTAGCTCCGTCGCCGGTGGCGATGCTAAGCGAGCCCGGCTCGCCTAATGTAAGACCCCAGTTCAGTAGGAATTTGCTCGTTTCAGATGATTAGCTCTGTTCTTATTAGGCATTATGGTAAGTAGCTAATTGTTTATCCATAGATTTGCTCTGTTTATAGTAGGCATTGTTTACACATAGATTTTAGCTGTTTTCTAGTTGTAAGTAGCTAATTGTTTATCCATAGATTTGCTCTGTTTTTAGTAGGCATTGTTTACACATAGATTTTAGCTGTTTTCTAGTTGTAAGTAGCTAATTGTTTATCCATAGATTTGCTCTGTTTTTAGTAGGCATTGTTTACACATAGATTTTAGCTATTTTCTAGTTGTAAGTAGCTAATTGTTTATCCATAGATTTGCTCTATTTTTAGTATGAATTGTTTACACATAGATTTTAGCTTTGTTTCTGTTATGCCGATGATTAAAATTAGGTGACACCGTGTGATCCGGGGGTGGCGTTAGTGATCCTTGTGATATGCACAAATACACATCGATCTTGTGCATCCTACTTGGCTCGCTTGCTCCATCCCTGAAATTTGTGTGTCCAATCTACCTATATATGAGGCATTGTTTAGTCTATGTTCTAGTTGTAATTAGTTCTATATTTTCTGTAATGCCGATGATTAAAATAAGGTGACACGGTGTGATTCGAGGGTGACGCTAGTGATCCTTGTGGTATGCACAAATACCGATTTTGTGTATCCTATTTGTCCATCCCTGGAATTTGTGTGTCCAATCTATCAATATATGAGACATTGTTTAGGCTATGTTCTAGTTGTAATTAGTTCTATATTTTCTGTAATGCCGATGAAGAAGCATCTGTCTTGTGTATAGAGATGAAGAAGCTTACCTTTTGAATTTTTTTTATCTCCTTTAGGGCGAGGAGGAAACCTGGAGACTATGCGGCGGCCGTGAAGACGTAGGAGCGGGGCTCCGTCCACACGGTCCACTGAAGCCGGCGCCTCCAGGAGAAGGACTTTTGTGCAGTACTAAATAGGTAGAAAAAGACCACGCAATGAAGCTGGGCAAAGAGGAAGGTGAAGAACCGGCGGCCGTCAAGCAGGAACCACAGGGCTCCGTCGACGGCGCAGCAGGCGTCACCAGTTTTTTTTTTTTGTTTCCTTTAGCCCTCATTACAAACGGTCAAAAACTAATCTCCGTATCTGATGTAAAGACTAAATGCAACGATTATATATTATGCCCGTTGCTAAACTTATTGCAAACGATCAAAATCTCCGTTGCCATTGTGAGGCTTCACATCAGTGACAGAGGCGGGGACACGGACCCTTTCTCCGTTGCCGATGGGCTTTTTGGCTCGTTTCCGATGTGTCGTTCTGTACTAGTGACGTAACTTTGCAATGCCCACCGTGGCAGGTAACCTCGCCGCGCCAAAGCCACGCGCGTCGTAACTTGTCTATCGCTTTCCTCACCCAAACCGGCATCGCATGAACCGAAATCCAGTAGACGGAGAGTGCGGAGAGCACGGCATTGAGCAGGACAAGACGACCCGCAGCAGAGAGCAACTTCGCCTTCCAGCAAGCGAGACGGCTGGAATGCGATCAAGGAGGGGCTGGAAGTCCACCTTGAGCAGCTTGCGAAGGCTGAGAGGTAAGCCAAGAAACTTGCAAGGCAGGCCGGCAATCCGTGCACCAAGAGGGGAGACGATGTCCGCGACATCAAGATCTTCACACCTGATCGGGATCACACTTGTCTTGTCGAAGTTAACACGCAAACCGGTCACATCACCAAAGCGTTGGAGGATGGCACGGACAGCTTCAAACTAGGATTTGATGGGGTTGATGAAGAAGACCGCATCATCCGCGTACAGGGCTTAACTGATCACATGCACGCAGATTCACAGATCCTGACACAGTAGACCGTTGCACGAACAGAAGAGAAATGGGAAGAGAGGGCCGTTGGAAGAAGCGCGGTCTCACTTTTCTCACGTCATATCGCATCACCTCCTACTGGCCATGTCTTGCTCGCCACACGCACCGGCCGTCACGCATGCGCCGGCTAAACGCCAACTGTTTTCGGTGGTTTCGAACTTTCAATATTGTTGATGCAGATTAGTACCATATTTGGTAGGATGATGATGTTTGGATATGGCTAGTTGAGGTCGAATTCGCCTTCGAGAGGATATAAGGAATTCGAGAATTTTCGCTAAGAGCATCTCCACCGGCGCGCACAATATAGCGTCCGACAACGTTGCCGGATAGGTGCAGTTGGACGCGCCGGCAAGCGTTGCCGCCTATTGGAAGGGCGTGTCATCAAAACAGGGCTCAGTGGGTCGTGCGACAAGGCGCACCCCTAAATCTAGTATGTGTTATATATATACATATACCAGCTCTCCACCGCCAGTTGAGAAAATAAAGAAGCAGGCACGTTTCGCGTGACTCTCTGGCCATCCATTTCTAGCGTGTGCCTCGTGCGTTGATCAAGCTTCCGCTGCATCCGTTTGGAGGACCAGAAGACTTGCGCATGACTGGCCATCCATTTCTAGCGTGTGCCTGGTGCGTTGATCAAGCTTCTGCTGCACCCGTTTAGAGCCAAAAGAATTGTGTTATCTATCTATCTATATATCTATATTTGTTATAACATAAAACCCCATTAACATGCATTAAATTAGTTTATTTCTACATGTAAGGTGTTCACATCATTCACTATTTGAGCCATTCATTTATCCATTTTATCACCACATAATTAACTATTTGAGACGTTTATTTATCCATTTTATTCTATATTTATTAATGATATTCATCCATACATGCAAGCCATTCACATTATAAACTCTTTTAGCCATACAATTTTGCATATCATCAATTTTTATAGATTAGGTATGTTCTAATTGTAATTAGTTAACGAGCAAGGTGGCCCTCGCAAATGCGAGGGCATCATTTTTAACACATTCAAATCGAAGAGAAGTAACTTTCTAATTGCAATAATATTTTTATTATGCGATAGAAATAATATGGTTCTACTATTACCGTAAATGTTGTGCTTTTAAAATACATTACCTTTATTAATATCGTATGTTTTACAGTGAGCTAATGATCATTTGTATTTAGCACCCTTGAAGATCTAATGTTTTTAAAATACAATAAAAATGTGATACGGCAAATTGATAGCCATACATTTCACTTATCTTTAACCATTTCTAGTTAATCCCATTTTACCACTTTATGTCTTTATTATATAATTTATATTCAAAGATTTCTAGACTATGTTAGATTAACCTAGGTAAGATTAGCTATTTTCGCTGCAAAGGAAAAATAATGTGTTCAGGATGCAGCCGTATGGTTCAGGCTTAATCTAAGAAAATTAGTTAATCAAACATATCTTTTGAAATTATCTCTGTGGACTTCCAAAATTCCCTCTCATAGATGAAAATCATATGTATATATAGTTAACCGTTTTTGAACCTTTTCCTCCCACACCTTCAAGGAATCAGGATCATACCTCTTGCACTTTAGATATCTAATTTGTTGGGTTTGTATTTTTACTACGACAATACGTCCTACTGGTCGATTTGGTATTCTACTAAATAGGTTTCCCTTGACTCCATCATTGTCATAGGGTTTTTGTCACGGTTTTTCATATAGGACCCGTGGTACTCATTCTCATATCTTTGTGTTTTTGTTGTATTCTATACTTCAGATAGAGCATTGATTTTGTAGCTTGTGTTTCAAGGATTTTGTCCCTATCCCAAGTGCATTCGGCGATATTATGGTCCCACTCCTTGAGATGTGTAGATCCACCACTTGTGCAAATTCGGGAGGACAGTCCAGTTCTTGTGGGTTTAGACATTTGATAGATCAGTTGTTTCTAACAATTGTGTGCTCAATCTGTCGTACAACGGTTCCCAACACACACCTTTGTCAGTTGCTTTTAATATCTATATCAAATTAGAAATAATAATAATAATATATAGTATTGAAAGGTGATTCTCTATGAAAATAAAATATATACTTTGGAATAATTTAAATTTCAATGTAATACATGTTCGATTTCTATGTAATATTTTTGGTTTCGCAATAAAGCCGAGAATAATAAGAAGTGCATGCAGGTTGAAAAAAGAATAATAAGAAGCGATGCAAATTGAGATGAATATTTCACGAATTAGCTTTCCAAAACCTTTTAGCTGGCATATCACGTCCTAGCGTAGTTTCCTTAACATATATATGTGAGCTGATCAACTCTCCTAGTAATGCCCACATGACACATGCGATTCGCCAATAGCCAGATGCACATTCGATTCAAATATTGTTCATTGTTCTATAAAGCGTAGCTAGTCTTGCCCTTCAACCTATCTGCCGTACTAAATCTAGAAATCTCGTGGATAATGTTATGTCTGCCGTCTGTCTCTATGTGTGTTCATTCGATAGTATTTGATGGCACATCTCTTGAGTGATCGATAAATAGCATTCTTTTGCGTGTATATGGTATAAATACGGCAGGCAAGCCCTATGCTTGTACAAATTTAGAATATGTATGCTTGCATAAATTCAGCCAATTATGATGCAGACTATTTTATTCCATAATCTAAAAGGAAAAATTCATTTTATAATCTAAAAATAAACTTTTTATTTTACAGATTAAACATAATAATTAAATGGTGTGTATCCAACATGGTCTAACGAAAGATAGATTTGTGTTGCATACCGTCATGTGCATACATGTGAGAGGTTAATGTGCATTGATCTATCCACGTCTCCAAGTTCTAGACCTACGTTCTAATGTCATGATCAGCAATGGCGCAAACATGTTTTATTTTGGCACATTTTTTTCTGGTTCACGACAGCTTCTTCTTAATTAATTACCTTTTTTAGGGCTCTTAATTAATTACCTGCATACAAAAATTTGGGGACCCATATCCCAGCGCACGGTCCACCTTGGATTACCTTACAAAAAGCCCATCTTAGAGTAATTTCCCCCAGCTGCGTTGTTGTGTGCTTGTGGCTGTACGCCTTTGTTTGGCCCTCTCAGGGCCCAACCGGTCCTAGGCGTCTACTCGTACGTCAATTGACCTTTATCGTGTCAAACGGACCTATACAGCAGTTACGTAACTAATAATTTTCATTAAATCTTAGCCACTGATTCTAAATCCAACTATTATAATTAATTTAGATGATGTGGATTAACGTGGTGTCTCGAAAAACTAACTCATTTTGCTTTTAGTATATAATAGATTGTTTAGATATAGATTTGCTCGGTTTTTAGTAGGCAATGTTTAGACATAGACTTTAGCTCTGTTCTAATTGTAATTAGTTAATTGTTTAGACATATATTTGCTGGTTTAGTAGGCATTGTTTAGGCATAGATTTGCTCTGTTTTTAGCAGGCACTGTTTTTAGTACGCATTGTTTAGACATAGATTTTAGCTCTGTTCTAGTTGTAATTAGTTTTGTTTCTAGAATGACGATGATTAAAATTAGGTGGCACCATGTGATCCGGGGATGGCGCTAGTGATCCTTGTGATATGCACAAATATACATCTTGTGCATCCCACTTGGCTCGCTAGCTCCATCCCTGAAATTTGTGTGTCCAATCTACATATATATGAGACATTGTTTAGCCTATGTTCTAGTTGTAATTAGTTTTATTTTTCTATAATGCCGATGATTAAAATAGGGTGACATCGTGTGATCCGGGGATGGCGCTAGTGATCATTGTGGTATGCACAAATACACATCTTTTGCATCCCACTTGGCTGACCAGCTCCATCCCTGAAATGTGTGTCCAATCTAATTACGAGGCACAAATCCAAATTATTTTTGTTTAGTTTTGTCTTTTCATAAAGCCAATGATTAAAATGTTGTCTTGGCTTTTCGTTTCATAATAATATGTTGCATATTTATCTGTCTTGTGTATAGAGATGAAGAAGCTTACCTTTTGAATTTTTTCATCTCCTTTAGAGCGAGGAGGAAACCTGGAGACTATGCGGCGGCCGTGAAAACGTAGGAGCGGGGCTCCGTCCACACGGTCCACTGAAGCCGGCGCCTCCAGGAGCAATACTTTTGTGCAGTACTAAACATTTAGAAGAAGACCACGCAATTAAGTAGGGCAAAGAGGAAGGTGAAGAACCGGC
Organism: Poa pratensis; assembly: GCA_947311845.1. Lineage (NCBI taxonomy): Eukaryota > Viridiplantae > Streptophyta > Magnoliopsida > Poales > Poaceae > Poa > Poa pratensis. The sequence goes on from CAMZMU010000087.1 coordinate 22,071,934, forward strand.
GGCCGTAAAGCAGGAACCAGGGCTCCGTCGACGACGCAACAGGCGTCACCGGTTTTTCTTGTTTCCTTTAGCCCTCATTACAAACGGTAAAAAACTAATCTCCGTATCTGATGTAAAGACTTTAGGCAACGATTATATATTATGCTCGTTGCCAAACTTCTTGGAAACGATTAAAATCAATGTTACCATTGTGCGCCTTCACATCAGCAGCGGGGGCGGGGGCACGGACCGTTTCTCCGTTTCCGATGAGGGTTTTGACCCGTTTCCGATGTGTCGTTCTGTACTCGTGTTAGCGGTTAATATATACGAACATTTCATTTAAATTTAGATTTTCGACTATTGTGACTAATCAAATCCTCCATATTCTCGAGAATTTTTTCATTTCATGCATCAAATATCTTTTTATACTATCATTTTTTTTTAAAGGTTCCTGCTGTAAGTGCATGGTGTATTTTTCTGATTATAAATGAGATAAACACTAACTATAGTAAATAGGCTCACAAGTAGAGTCTTGGCAGCCTTCGCCTTATGTTACCCACTAAACAATGAGCTGCAAAATGTCAAAAAAAAAAAACAATGAGCTGCAAGCAGTAATAGCTACGGACAAATAAACTATTAAAAGGCCCGAAAATTTAAAGTTAATTGATTTTTATGTCAAAAAACATACTTAAATGTTTTAGATACGTGCAAAGTTTCGTCAACAAATGACACTTGTGGTGCTCTGTGCAAAAAAAAAAAAAAAAAACAGTGCCCAACATGAGATTCAAAAATGTCTTTGTTAGAGCACTGATTTTTTCTTTTTTGTACAGACCATCAATAACGTCATTTGTGTTCAAAACTTTGCTCATATTAAGAAAACTTGTACATGTTTGTCTATGATTTTTTTCAGATTTTTTTAGTTGTTTTACTATTTTTTTCAAATTTTATAATCGGACAGGAGCATGTGTGTTCGGGAGCCAAAACTGCTCCCCCATAAAGGCCAACTTATTTTCCACGTTCCATGTTTAATCATCTGACAAGAGGGTTATGCAGGGTCCACTGGTCTGGTCCTGTGAATAAATGGAGCCCAAAAGACACAAGAGATGTGCAGTGAAACGGTTTAAAGATACATTTGGGGACCATAGGGGCATAAGGCTAGATGCCAACAGGTAGTAACTACTGACAGATAACTAATTGAAGGCACAACTTGTGTGTCAACGTCAAGTCAAGGTCTTTCGTTTATTTTGAATGGAATAAACATTGTTTGGGACTTAAGATAACCTATATTGATTGACAGTTGAACACTTCAAATTGACCGACCATTCCATCAAGCATCGTTTCTTTGGTCTGCTGCATTCCCAGAGGACCAGACAAGAAGACTTGCGTTTTATTTTTATGATATAAAACTAGAAAATAGGCTAACGAGTTGAGCCTTGGCAGCCTTCGTTTTATGGTTTCCCACGATAGTATGAGCTGACAAATCGACAAATTTACCGCTTGTCAAACTTGTACTCGGTAAATACAGCTTTGTCGATTTTTTTTACGAACATTTAGTAAAGTTGTCTCCGCCTAGTGTACTATCTTTCGCTCAGTAAAAGAATGACACTTGAAAAACTTCTAATAATGGATGGTGGGGGTCGCGGCGGGTTTACCAATTATTTTCTAAGTGAAACAATCGGCAAAGCCTCAAGTAAACAATCGGCAAAGCCTCAAGTAAGCCTCAAGTAAACCTACCGATGCCACATGGCATAGCTTTGCCGAGTGCCCCCGAAATGACACTCGGCAATTGGGTAGTCACCATGTAGCATGCTTTCCCGAGTGTTACCAGAAAAAACATTTGGAAAAGATTTGGCCATTTTACTGAGTTTTTTTTTCCGAGAACACTTGACAAAGCGTGCCGTAGGGATCACCAGATACTGCATGTTTTCCGTCACCAGGTATTGCAACTTGGCAAAGTGACGCACCTACTTTTTATAATATACTTTCAGCTCAGATATAAATTATCACATAATTCATAGCAATGCACATATAGAAAACATTATAGTTCATCATCGATAACATACAAGTCGAGACAATACTGAGTTGCACCCTCCAACCCAGGCTCCCGTGTCGCTCCCGTGGGGCGACCCGGGGGTGACCCAAACCCTAGCCTTCCCCGACCTCCACCGCTCTCTCTCCCTCGCCGCCTCCTCCTTCTCCAACCCTGTCCTCCCCTCTTCCCCTGTACCCGGGGCATCTCCTCTCTCCGACGTCGTTTTTTCGAGGAGCTCTACGGTTGATGGCGCGGTGGGCGAGCTCCTGCCTTGGGCGAGCTCCAACACGGCTTGGGGGCCGGCGTTTGGTGTTCTCCGGCAGTTCACCCGCGCCCAGATCCAGATCGAAGGCCATGCGGCCAGATCCAGATCGGGGGCTACTCGCGCGGCCCTTTGCTGCTCAGGTTTGTCTCGCCGGCTGGTGGGTTACCTCCTGGCCTCCATGGGCGTTCGGTGCGGTGGAGAGGTGTGTTGGTGATGGGGGGATGACGTGGGCAGGTGCTTGCGGAGTTGTGCTCGTTGCGGTGGTTGGGGTGGCCGGCCTTGCGTGAGCAGCCCGTCTTCCTCGATGATGGGTGAGCCTGGGCTCTATGTGGTTGGCGGGGCGGCGGCCCTGGTAGGTGGGAGCCGTGATGCCGAGGTGGGTGTCGCGGCTTAGGTGCTGCCGGGATTCATAGCCGCGAGGGCGGGATGACGACCGGGAGTGGCGAATAGTGGATGTGGTGCGGCAGCTACCTCAGCAGCCAGCCACACACGGATCTGGAGGCGGGGATTTGTGTCGGGGTGAAAATCTGCCTAGCGTTGCCTTGGCCGACGGCGGCGACGCTTGTGGTCACCGTTACCTTCTTGAAGGTGCTGTCGTGACCCTTCCCCACTTCCTCCCGGTGCTATGGGTGAAAACCCTGATCCCTCTGGATCGGGCGGCGACGGAACTCTGGTGCCGTTTCCTTCCAGAAGGCGCAGCCTTGGAGTCCATGGTTTGTCTCTCATCCGATGGTAGTGTGGTGGCGGTGATGGTGTTGTTTGACAGAGGCGGAGCGTGTCTATGTGGTTCTGCCCTTCTCGACGGCTTCAGCGTCCGTTGGTGTGATGGCTGGAGTTCTAGGGTGAGCTCTAGCCCACCGACGCCGGTGTCTTGTGTCGGCCAGGGATAGGGGTCCCTTTGGCGACAAGACTGGATCGGACGGTGCTGCTATGTCGATTGGAAGGTGTTCAACCTCGTCGGCGTCTACGGCTCTTCAAGTGTTGTCTGTCATCTGCCTCATGCAATCGTTGACCCAGCCTGCTTGTAGCTCTGCCTACACTAGTTTACCTGTACAAGACTTCGGCTTGATCTTTTGTCTTTGTGTGTGGAGGTGTTTGTAAGCTGGTTTCAGCATTATGTATCTTCCGCCATTGTCGTCATTAATTTAACACTGGGCTACAGCCTTTGTTCTATAACATACAAGTCACATATTGAGCAACAATCATGTTCAACATAAAAAATATCATCATATCAATCATAGCTAGCCGACATCATCATATATAGTCCACCATGGACGTCACAAACATCATGATGTCGAGCATAGCATCGAAAGTCAGTGTGTTTGGTTATACTTATTTTTGGTTTTTGGATTTTGTCTTCTAAGTTATAAAAGCACCTAAATATATGATTATGCCTTTGGCCACATCATCATGCAACATTATGTAGTCCAAAGCTAAAAGTACCTACTTAGGTGTTTATTTATTTATAAGCCAAAATCCAAAATTTCCAAAATAAGGTTAACCAAACAAGGTCTTAACTTGCCTAGATCCGCAACAACATGTACGCCCACCATCGATATAATCTGCTTGGGAGAATACGATATTACTCAGTACATATCATAGTCCATTGTGGAAAACATACAACAATAAACTGACAATATCTAAAGAGTTCATAAATACACTTGACATGTGGAGCACCACATCAACACTTATGTCGGCCATCAACATCATCCGCTTGGCAATACTATAAAATGAATATCAAGGCACGCAACATGTATAGAATCGATTTTGCTACAAGATATGAAGTTTGTATTACTGTTGATGTGTATAAGTAGATTGTCTAGCCCTTTCCATCAGATCGGTCTTTTGAATACTTGGTTAGCGCATGAAGCTTGACATGGTATCAGAGCCCAGAGTCTTGAGTTCGAGTCCTGGTTTTCGCAATTTATCCTAAAATTGCTATTGCCCCCTCGGTGTCCACGTATAGGCACGTCATGCCTCTTGAGCCTGCCTCTGACTCTACACGTGTTCCCTTGTCTTCCCATCACACGTGAGGGGGGGGGGGGGGGGGGGGTGCTGATGTGTATAAGTGGATTGCGTAGCCCTTTTCATCGGATCGGTCTTTTGGAATACTTGGTTAGCACATGAAGCTTGACAGTTACAAGATTGAATCTGAGTGTGTTACAAGATATGAATATCAGTACTACAAACTTAAAATAATGGCACACAATACGTATATAATCTAAGTTTGTTAAGATATGAAGTTGACAAGGCACACATCAAGAATAGAGTTTCATGTCAACACTTTAGCATCGAGTCGAAGAGAACTATCTGAGGTCACTTAGGGGACGATGGAGTACCACCATGAGTCCATCAGGGGTGACTGGGTTATGTGTAAAAGGATCCCTCCAGGTTCAATAAATGCTAGTCGATAAAATATAACACTGTCTAATTGTTTGACACAAAACAAACACCGTTTGAGAGTTGGTCAGAAAGGCAGGAAGGGATAACAGATAGTTGGTTGGCAAAGAAAACTCCGTCGGCACTAAAAGTCAGTCGGGAAAGTTGTGTCCCTTGGGAAAGAATACGTTGTGGGGAAAGTGTTATCATAGCCATCAAGCAGTTGGGTCTTATGCGTCCATTTCGAGTAGTGTTTTTCTTTATTTATGTACAACAATTAGATAGGATTTCTGCATTTTACCGTGCCAGCACGCACTTTTATGTCTATGTTCAAAGCAAGTCAAGATTTTGAAGAATAATTCCACGCATGGTATTTTTACCAAGTATGGAATGAAATATGCTGATTAGGAGCATTAAAAGCCTCCCTTGTGGAAAATCAACTCGCTGGAACTAAGGGAGAAGGAGAAGAAAACGAAGTAGAAGTTACAGAGGACATAATGAGTAACAGAACAGTCAACCCCAACCGTACCGAGTGCCAGGTGGTCAGACTCGTCAGTACTTTAACCCCGTAGCCTCGGATTTCCAATCAGACGAGAAGAGCAACCGCCACCACGAAAACAGTCTAGAAAACCTAGCCTCGGAAGGGATCCGGAGGGGGAAACCGCAGAAGGCTGCCACCATCTTCACCACTGTGATCAAGAAGGCCAAGGATCGATCTCCATCATCACCAACACCATCTCCTTCATCTTCACCAACGAATCCCCCATCCATCTTATTGAATTTCTAGACTTGTAGTTGTGGACTTGCACTTGTATTCGTATCATTGTTCTTCATACCATTAATATGATCATATATATCTTGTGCTATCATGTGTGAGTAGTTTCATCACTTATTGGGAAATGGGAAAACCCAGTATAATTATTTTGATGAGATAGAAGTTATACGGTTTATACTAGTTGCCTTGTAGAAACCGTCTACTTTTTATACAGTGCAACATCGACTGCATCGTATTTGCCTTTGGGTCAGAAGTTGGTTTTTATGTCAAGATAAGGATAGAAAGGCCATTGTGCCCCACACAAACGCGAAGGAAGGGTTGACAGTCTTCCTACGGTTGGGTTTACCTCATATTATTGGTTTGACATGGTAATAACAGAGAGCCACATAACCTTTCCCACATCCATGGGGTATACCCTTTAATTGGTAGAGGCTCGGTCCGTGTAACTCGGGTTTCCTACCGGGGCTAGCACGGTTGTGCGGGGTGTGTATGCCTGATAGACTTAGGGCACGCCTTTATAAGGGACTCCGCCCCTACACGAGCAAATTATTATTAAACGGTATAAACTATCTCCGCTCATGAGAACATCCTAGGTTGTAACCAACTCTTCATGAGAACTTTTATCCTTATTGCAATTTTCATAACCATCACCGCTTGCTTGCTCTGTCACTGTTCAAATTGCTCTCACGTTTGATAAACAACAACAACACAAATAACGCTTTTTCCACACACTTGCATGCTTTGGATCGAACTAACTTGAGGTACAATCTTTGGATAACCAAAGGAAAGACTAGACACCATTTCTTCAGCTCCGTGTGGTTCGACAAACTTACTTCGAAACTAGCTACATCAACCTGTGCACTTGCAGTCATCAGGGGCCACAAAGTCTGTCTGTTAGGAAAGGTTTTCCTTATTGTAATTTCAGTGACAGACAAGTGAGTTCACAAGACCTTTCCCGACGAACTTTTTGTCTGCAAAAGTTGTTTCATGACAACCAGGTAGTTGGAGAGGATGCAATGTTATGGTGTAGTGAATGTCCATACTCTCGAACTTTTAACATTTTCCCCTCATGTTTGCTTTCTGCTTTTCCCTTCAAGCAATCTCCTAATTAATGATGTGTGCACAATATTTCTTGTTTTCCTCGACTTTGCTAACAATAAAACAACTAGAGGAAATAAAAATAGTTTTACCATGGCAACAAGGAATAGCAAGCATACCATCACAAAATTTAGTCAAGTATTTATAGATGACTGGCTGAAAATCCTTGGTATGACCTTCGTTGGTCATACCTGCCATTGGTGGCGTTTCGATATCGTTACCTAGCTGAAGGCATTGCAGGGAATTTGTTTAGTTCCGCTCCCGGGTGAAAACTGATGATCTAGTTTTACTTGATCGGGTTTCGGTGACACTTATGTGTCGTTATCTTTATGAAATTGTTGTTGTTAGACAAGCTTCTCGTGTCATGTGTGTTGTCAATACATGGTTGATGTTGCTGTTGTTTACCTTGTGTCTTAGTTCTTAGTCATTCTTTTGCTTTTTTCTTTTAATATTTTGGCCGTGTGCATTCTCAATGTCTCGATTCGCTCGTGGTATTGAGTTGCTGCAATGGATGGTTGCCGGGGGGATACTAAACGGGTAGGCCCATGATGTGGAGATACAATCCGACCAAGGGCAGCCCATCGATGGTGATGTCAAACCAAGATACCGGAAATCCCAAGGGTGAAGAATACATATAAACAATACAGGTACAAGACACGACCAATCTGTGGTTAGTTTAGACTCCACAGCTGAACCGACTCGGAGTACCCTCTAACCATAGACCACTGACTATATAAGCCGGCCTAGGGGCACCCCAAAACTACGAGTCTCAGGTTAGACACATCTGAACTTGCCGCCTAACTTCTAAGCCGACGATGATCTTGTAAACTCTCATTTCGACATCCGTGATTTATAGCACGAGTAGGGCTCCTCTACCAACGACCTGAATTTGGGTACGTGTGTGCCAATCTCGTCCGACTATTCTCCGTCGTCACGTCGCCCTTCTCTCATCGTTAGCCCCCCATAAGGCTACCATGTCAAAATACTACGACACTAGGTGTACTTGATATTTTCTTGATATTAATATATTACTCTTTATTGAAAAACTTAGGACTATTAACACAAGAATATAAAAAGCATTTTTGGTGCTACCTATGTTTAAGTCCAAGGATGGCCCAAGACTATAAGGGACTCTTTGATTCAAAGGATTTTCATATTTGGAGGATTCAATTTCTTAGAATTTTTTCGTACGGTGTTTGTTTGATTCGTAGGATGGAATCCTATAGGATTTTTTCCTAAGTAATCATTTGTACTACATTTTATAGGAATCTAACATCCACTCAAAACTCTTTGTAAGAATCCTTTGCGTTCCTGTGATGAAATCAAACAAATTTGGATACATATGAAGTCATATAGGATTGGAATGGGTATGAGTATGACATTACAATTCTGCATTTTTCTTATTTCTGTGTGTTTTCTATCCTGCGAATCAAAGAGACCCTAAGTGAGAGATGAAAGATCATCAACAATGAGGTCAATATCATCGTCACTATTTTCTTCTATCTCTCGCATAGCAACGTTGTTTGTATTTTTATTTTGTTCAGTTACATATATTGTTGCGTCAATGTCAAAGTTGTCAAACGGGCCGGTAGCAGTTGTCAATGTGGCTCCCACGATAGTTATAAGATTCCAGTGATGTCGTTCTATAATAGTAGTAGTCTATTGCTAGTAAACACCTAAACCTTCTGATTCTTTTCCCACATGGGCACTATTGGTCTATTACGTCAAGCATGAACTGTTCAGTTTCGAACGGCGGTTAGTTAACTACAAACGTACGTACGTCCCAGCACATTTCTCTGAGTACGCTGTTGATAGGAGTAAACATTGTTCCGCATAAATATCCCCTAGGACCTTCTTCGATTCTTCCCAACGTGAGTCGATGGCCATGGTTATCTCCCCCCTCCTCCTCCTGCTTCTCCTCCCCTTCGTTGGTGCCCAATGGCAATTGTGCGGCAATAGCGGCAACCCTGACTACACATCAAATAGCACCTACCTAGCCAACCTCCGTCTCCTCTCGTCCACCCTACCCAAGAAGGCCGCAGCCGACGCCACCCAGCTCTTCGCCACCGAGGCCGTAGGCCATGCTCCGGACACCGTCTTCGCGCTCACGTTCTGCTACGGGAACATCACCGCCGACGTCTGCGAGAGCTGCGTGGCTGCCGCCTTCCAGAACGGGCAGGAGGGCTGCGCGTACAATAAGGACGCCACCTTGTATTTCGATGAATGCATGCTCAGGTACTCCAACCAGAATTTTCTCGCCACCACTACCGGCGATCAGAATTGGGCCATCGTCAGCAACACCAAGAACTTCCCGACAAGTGCCTACTCCTTTAGACTCTTCTTGTTCACACTTATCAACAGCACGGCTCAATCGGCCGCAAACAGCTCAAGGAGGTTTATGACCTCGCGCTTAGAGGTCAGCTCCTTCCCGACGCTGTACTGCCTTATGCAGTGCACGCCCGACCTGACCACCGACGACTGCGCGGCCTGTTTCCGGGGTGTGTCACAGCTGACGTTCCAGTACCTCGACGGACCTCGAGGTGGCCGAGTAGTCGGGACACGGTGTAACATGAGGTACGAGATTTACCCATTCTTCCAAGGGGAGCCTATGCTGCGTATCATCAACTTGGCCCCTGAAGTTCCGGCGATCAACAACACTACGTCAGGGTCGACGCCAGTCACCGTGTACGGGCAGTACGGCTCAATGTCGGTGCCACGAGCCGCGACACCACCTCCGGACCCGGTGGTACAAACGACAGTCAAACACCCTGGTATGTAAAGTTTCATTCTTCACATCACGTGTTCTTTTTCATGACCGATCCTACACTTCACATCACGTGTTACATAATATTTGACACAAACACAATATCACGGAAAGCCAACATGTATTTTTTTCGAAAAAACGAAAAGCAAACACATAGATATCTTTTTAATCAATATATAATTAGCTTGTTAAGTTTAACTCGTACTCTTCTTTAGATAAATTGACGTGAGATCACGACTAAATGAACAAAATAAATAAGTATAAGAACTAAATTAAATCAATAAAAAAATAAGGTCCAGATAATAGGTCAAGTTTCCTTGTAAAATAGGGCCAACCTATGCTTGTTCAATTGGTTAAGTGTGGTCGAGTGAGATGGTCGACTACCAACTGATCTTTGTTTCTGTCACCAAAAAATTCATTTTTATTCCAATATGACAACTTTATATGAATTTTTTTTCCTGTTATAGGACGAAACTCAAGCAAGAGGACGTTGTGGATTATTGCTGTGGCTACTCCATTACTATCAATACTTGTGTGTTTTATCTGTTCCGTCGTGTGGTTGAGAAGACGAAGAAAAGGTGTTGCTATCGTGATTCAATCACGACAATGTTCCTCTAAGGAACACTACCACTTCTTTTTATGTATCATGCCACTAGGTTCGAGCTCCAAATTAACGTTGTTTATTTGTGTGTCCTCTTTCAATTTAGGAAAGATAGATTTGCACGATGTATCTGATCGGAATAGGGCAGAAGAAGACATGATGGTTTGGAGATTGGAAGACAAGAGTTCAGAGTTCACTCTCTATGAATTTTCAGAAATATTGCAGGCTACACGCAATTTCTCCAAAGAAAACCTACTTGGACAAGGTGGTTTTGGCCCTGTCTACAAGGTGAATGCATTTTCTTGGAAATATTTAGTTAGATGTTCATTGTAATTATCTTAAATAAATCTGAGGTTTAGTGGTCCACTAAACAATACATCATGTGTGCCAACCCATAACACATTCTTATATATTTAGAAATGCTATTAATAAGGAATTGTTTATGACGTGCCTAGTTTTTAAGCTAACATGAAATAATTTATATAAGCTCCAATACTCTATAATATTGAAAGTTTCCATGTCATTCATCTTGTGATAGCAACCTATGTATGGCCAAAAGACGAAGTATCACTTTTATTATATTATCGATGTTTCGTCACCCTTCTATTATATTATCGATGTTTCATACTTACAAAAAATACATACATCAACTTGATAATATACATATATCTATAAACGCATTTATATGATTGTGTCTCAACGAAATAGGATTAACATAAGTAACATCATATGGGGCCTTAAACTAGAAAAAAATCAGGAAACTCTTCATAAATATGTTTATTGTCCTATTGGACAACAGAGAGAAATTCAAAAGGAAATAGATGCAATGTGTTATACACGATAGGCAATAAAATGATGAACACAAGATCAAACACAGGGGACACGGGATTGTAACATGGAAAATCCTCCAACAAGAATGGAAAAAACCTCGGGCACAGCCAGACAAATTTCACTATTTCGGGAGAGGTTACAAATGGATGGATTTACAACCTGTAATTTATCCTGTGTGGCGGCTTACAAGAGATATGTGATATAAATAAAGTATTTTTTCATGGATAGCATGTAAATAATTTTTGTTTTATCAGTACTTCAAAATAATGTCTGATGTTTTGTTGGTGTACATACTTCTAGGGCCAATTACCATGTGGAATGAGATTGCTGTCAAAAGGCTTGCCACACATTCAAGACAGGGTTTCACAGAATTCAAAAATGAAGTTGAACTTATTGCAAAATTACAACACAATAATCTGGTCAAGCTGATGGGATGCTGCATTCAGGGAGATGAAAACCTTTTGGTGTACGAATATTTGCTAAATAAGAGCTTGGACTTCTTTATATTTGGTATGCATAATGTTGTTTAACCATATTTATATTATGTTTCTTCCATACTCTAAAATGCTCTCTCTAATATGCAGATGGAAACATAACAACTTTGGTTGACTGGAATAAAGACGTGTGATCATCGAAGGGATAGCCCAAGGTCTTCTGTATCTCCACAAGCACTCTCGGCTCCGCATTATACACAGAGATCTTAAGGCCAGCAATATTCTGTTGGACCAGGATATGAATCCTAAAATTTCTGATTTTGGCCTAGCAAAAATTTCAGCTCTAATGAAACTCAAGGAAGCACAATGAGGGTAGTGGGAACATAGTAAGGATACATTTCGAATTAATAAATCACAATATAGCTAGTTCATGCAATATATACCATTTATTACTTGATCAATAAAATTGTAAGTTTGATATAATATTTTTCCCATGCGTCTCACTCAATTCAGCGGTTATATGTCTCCGGAGTATGCATCTGAAGGCATTTATTCAATAAAATCGGATGTATTCAGCTTTGGGTGTTACTACTTGAGATCCTTAGCGGAAAAAGGAATGCTGGTTTTCATCAGTATGGAGACTTCCTTAACCTCCTTGGATACGTGAGCATTTTCTGAACTCTCGCATACAAGTGTATTATTTTTAGACTGAAATGATGTTTGTCATGGAGATGAATTCCTGCATTTTGCAGTCATGGCAGGTTTGGGAAGGAGGAAGATGTCTTGAGCTTCTAGAATCATCAATTGCCAAGGAGATCCATACAGCAGAGGCTAGGAGGTACATTAACATCGCACTAATATGCGTCCAAGAGAATGCAGCTGATCGACCCACCATGTCAGATGTTGTTGCAATGTTAAGCAGTGAGAATGTTATTCTTCCGGAGCCTAATCATCCTGCATACTTTAACCTAAGGGTATCCAAGGCTCACGAATCATTTAGTGTTGTTGTTCCATGCAGTTATAATGATGTAACCATCACTGCGAGAGAGATGGCAGATAGTTAAACAATTTGTTTCAGTTGTTAAAAAAGAAATAGCAACCAGACTCTTGAGTTGTAAAATAATAGAAACAAGACTCTACATGTTTTAACTACTGTAGCATGCATACTATTGTTCTCTTAAAGAGATTTGCTTCGGTACACATCCCTCATCTTAAAAAAGATTACAACTTCCAATGAAGAACGATGGATGAGGTTAGAACTTACCCCATTAATAAGAAGAGGGTATGATTTCCTTAAAAGATGGTAGAGTTACTTAGCGCATGGATAAACTTTAAATTGTTGAGGCCCAGATTGCTAGTATAATTAAAACTGGTGATTTTGATCTGCTGTTTCCACAATACCTATCATATCCGTTTATTCTACGATTTATATCCCACTAAATGTCACTGATATTAACATACATAAAATTCTAATTACTAATGAAAAGTATATGATTTATGTTGTATCTTGTATTATTGCTAATTTTGTTGATTCAAAACAGATAATCTCCGAGTTTACTTGTGAATCCCTTTGATTTTTATATGACAAACTATAGAAACCACATTTTAAAATGTTTGTCCATTTTCTTAAGTGATAATACAATTTGTAAGGATAAATCATTTACTGATAAATTTAAGAAAAAAGTTTCGAAACTTTTTTGCAAGAATATCATAAGATCGTAACTATATATATTAATAGGATAATTACCCACGAAAAAAATCCGAGACACTCATTGCTGATTCAAACAATGAGGCTGAATTATCAATAGAAGCCTTTGGCTCATTCGAATCGAAATGCTGCACAATGAAGATGTTCGTGTTGATTTTTACATGTGATTCAGATATTGCAGAAAGGTTTCCATTCATTTCCCTGTAAGTGCATTGGATTTTCAGCCATTTGTTGGAATTCTGGGAGACCACAATAAATTGGTGTCCTCGCTGAACTTGAAGATACTATCTATAGAAGCATAAACACAAAATCTTGATAACATAGTAAACTGTTGTTACGCAATGAACCTTGATTTACCTGGTACAAATTAGATGCCATTACAAAGGAACCATATCTTGCATGATGAAGCTAATGTCTTAATCAGCTTGAGTGATGTCTTGGCTTTTGGTCTTTGCATTTCCCTATAGTTTGAGAATATTGTTAGATTGTGCATTTTGTTAACTATGAAGATAAATGTATGGATTATTCTAAGAAACCATTATGTCTAAGCCTGCTAGCTGCGAACGTAGCTTCAGTGACATCATTCACCTAAGTCACAGAGCGACTTTGCCCCATATCTGCCATCCGTTCAGATCCAACGAATAAGATATCTCAAATTTGAAATTCAAAATAAAAAGTGTTCGGAAAAATTGAAAAACATCAAGTAAATCACAAATTCCTATTTCCATATTATGGGAAATTTTCATCCTATTCGATTAATATTTTGTGAATAAATAGCATTGTATCATTTTAAGCTATAAAATCTACTTATTCACAAAATATTGGTCCAAATGAAATGAAACTTTCCAAGAGTATAAAATCGATTTTTTTCCGAACACTTTTTGGTTTGAGTTTCAAATTTGAGCAAATCTTATCTGTTGGAGCTAAAACGGAGGGCAGATATGGGGCAAAGTCGCTCGGTGACTTAGGTTAATGAAGTTACCGAAGTTGCGTCCGCTAGCTGCATGCTTTATCCACTGCTTGTTAATGAACAACTAGAAGGTTGACAATTCAGTCTGTATTTTTTGCTTCCTGAATTAGAATTCCAACAAATCTTCAAACCTTAATTCCGTAAGCACTATACGGCGATGTCCTGATCAATCATATAGAAACTAAAAGTTTGAACATGCAGTCATGTCTTCTTTGTCCTGATTGCCAGCCCCGAAAAATCTTCAAAGCACTATACGGTTATGTCTTGATCAATCATTAATGATCTAAATAAGGTAATCGCTGCAAATTACATTGTATTGGATTATTGGTAAAATATATCATTTCCAGTTTTAAAACCCATAAACATAGTATTTACCAATCCGAACCGGAAATAACTGAAATATTGGACATAATGAGTTATTTGCTAAGTTCCTTGAGCTGCCATCACAATTTAACTCTTATAACCTTTTCCACTAGTTGCAGGCTACTTCGTTACTTAATTGCTCGTAAGTCACTCTGGTGCTATGTTAGTAAGCTACAAAACCAAATATGTAAATAAAGTTGTCGTGTTGTATTGTGTTAACATGTAGTATTGACTTTGTTTGGTAAATTTGGTATCTAGGTTGAAATAATGTGCTGAAAAAGAAACATATGTACCTCAACTACAGTGAGTTGACCTTACCTGTGCCACCTGTTCTAGAAATAGAAATTAGCATAAAAAGAAGTTTGTAAACGATGGAAAATATTTTTTCTCTGTGTAGAATTGTTTCTGTTTAATGCATTGACTTACTATTTAACTACTCGAAGCCGTTGCTGACTTGTCCAGTTCTACAAGGATAGAAGCAAGAAAACCAGGCATTCCCTAAAGAAAGCAAGAAAATCAGGCATACGATGCTCCTAGTCTCCAACGGTTGCTAACCACGATTGCCTTGTGGAGTCAGCCAGGTTTTTAGACCAAAGGCCTAAAAGACCCGACATTAAATTAATAACGCCACAAACGGCAACATAGGTACAAAGTGCTGAACCCAGCTTACAACACCGAACTGCACTCACACACACAGGAAACAGGACAACCAAAGAAACTCCAACAGGACAGACGTCACCCAAGGCTACTCCGGTGAGGTTGAGAACGAGCTTGGCGGGCAAAGGTGTTGGGCCGAAGCTTGCCCTCAAGGTCGGACTGGCACACCGACGAACGCTGCACACCGTCAACACGGGCAAAGTCGTCGGGCCAAACACACCCTATCGTCAAGAACGGCACACCAACACACACTGCACACCGCCGAGACCCGCCCAACGGCAGCGGAGACAGCCACCAGAGAGACACCTCCACGCTGAGGCACCCATGGAGGTCCAAACAAGAAACGCCGAGAGAGCAGTTCAAACAACAAGCTTTGCCAAAGGAAGAATGCCGAAGAAGACTCCGCCACCCAGCCTCCAGAGAGCTACCCACCGCGAGCTCCAAGGCGGTGTCTTCAAGAAGATCACGACGTAGAACGCCGCCACCGCCGAATCCGAAGATCTTGGGTTTTCACCCGGAGCACGTAGGAGGGCAGAGGAAAGCCACATCGGCGCCTTCAAGAAGGGAACGACGTCCACGGACGCCGCCGCCGCGGCCCAAGCAAAGACCTGGGCAAGGGTTTCCCCTCGGCGGGACCTCTCCACCTCCCACACAGGGCAATGGCGCCGCCAAGATGGCGTCCACACCACTGCCACAGAGCGCAGCTCGCCAAGTTCCCCACCTTCCAGGGCCGCCGCCCGGCGTCCCAGCTCTGGGCACCGACGAAGAGAACGAAACCAGGAGGGAGAGACACCACCGAAACAACCACCGGCTGCCCCCTGGCTGACGGCGGCACCTGAATGGTGCGTGGCCGTAGGCTCGAAGAAGGAGGGCCAGGGCCCCTGCCCTTCCCAGAACGGGGCGGCCAGAGGGGCCACACCACCCTACAGACCACGCAAGGAGCTCTCCATGGCGACGTGCAGACCACACTGGCCGTCCCATGGAGTCAGCCAGGTGGATCAAGTTAACCACCAAATGTTAGACGTAGACGTTAAAGGTAAATTAAATAGGTCAATGCAGCTTCGAAGTCATAAAATCGTCTTGGACGAGACCATCAAGCAGCAACTGCTAGCTTCCAGTTCCATTGTGTCCCATCGCCCATCGGCTTCTCCAGCAGCAACAACACTTGTAGTGGGCCACGACTATTTTCTGGGCCTCATGGGCTTTGATACGTCTCAAACGTATCTATAATTTCTGATGTTCCATGTTGATATTATATCAATTGTTACATGTTTTATATACACTTCATAGCATTTTTATGCATTTATTGGACTAACCTATTAACAAGATGCCACAGTGCCAGTTTCTGTTTATTATGTCTGTGTATTGCAGAAAAGGCCCGAAAACCAAAGTGCTCGGAAAAATCCAGAAAAATTACAGAAATTCTATTTCGTCAGAAGCCCCACGGAGCCAGAAGGGCAATTCCAGCGGAGGCTCACAGCCCCCACACCATGGGCCCGCGCAGCCAGAGGGGGGCTGCGCCGTGGTGTGGTGTGGCCGCCTCGGTCACCGCCTCGCGACGCCCTTTGGACTATATATTGCCTCCGTGGTGCAAACCCTAAAAGAATCAACAATTTCTCCAAAAGAGTTCCGTAGCTCCGCCGCCACCAAAAACCTTAATTCGGGGGACAAAAGTCTCTGTTTCGGCACCCTGCTGGGACGGGAAATTGCCCCCGGAGCCATCTCCATCGACGCCACCGCCATCTTCATCACCGTTGTTGCCTCCCATGATGAGGAGGGAGTAGTTCTTCATCGGGGCTGAGGGCTCTACCGGTAGCTATGTGGTTTATCTCTCTCTCCCATGGCGTGATCTTTATGTGATCATGAGCTTTGTAATCTAGTTGAATCCATAGATGTTACTCTTCATTATCTTATGATTATGCTACTCAAACTGGTCTTATTAATGTAAACTCCGGAATCACCTTTGTCCCACGGTGCGAAGTTGACAGTTTGCGCACCGTGTGTGATTCTTAGGCTAAAGATTACAGGAATACTTACCATGAGTTATACTTTGTGTTGGATGTCTCTATGATATTGTGGTGTTTGTTTAGTACTATTTTGGGGCGCTCATAGTGACATTGGGGTTCCCTAGATATGGAATACAACCTTGAGGTGTGTTCTTGCAGCCCTACACAGTGGATTGGTGTTCGTTATCCAATGAGAGAATAATTCGTTGTAGCATAGTGAAGAGGAAATATCTATGTATTCAATTATATTATTATTGTTGAGAGTGTCCACTAGTGAAAGTATGATCCCTAGGCCTTGTTTCCAAGCATTGAAACACCGTTTACAACCAGTTCTGATACATGTTTGCTTGCTGCCATTTTTATTTCAGATTGCAATTACCACTTATAATCATCCATATTACTTGTATTTTAATATCTCTTCGCCGAACTAGTGCACATATACACCTGACAAGTGTATTGGGTGTGTTGGGGACACAAGAGACTTCTTGTATCTTAATTGCAGGGTTGCTCGAGAGGGATATCTTTGACCTCTACCTCCCTGAGTTCGATAAACCTTGGGTGATTCACTTAAGGAAAACTTGCTGTTGTTCTACAAACCTCTGCACTTGGAGGCCCAACACTGTCTACAAGAATAGAAGCGTGCGTAGACATCAGGCTTCTCTTTTTTGAGGCTCCAACTGAACGGATTCACGGGGATTATTATCGTTCGTCAAAAGATTTAGAGAGCAGGACGAGTTGGTACCCGGCGGCTGCATTTGCCTTCCCTATGGGCAGGACTAGGCGTCCATCGGGGAATTCGGGGCAAAAATCCTCCGGGTCCCTCTGCTGACACGTGTCCCCTTATTTCTGTCTAAATCCCGCTTTTGCTACTACGTAGTAAATAATAACCTGCTTTTGCTCCTATGTAGCAAAAAATGGTTCGCCTAGAAAACACTATAAGAAAAGACTTAATTCGCCGGAGATCTTGTAGCAACAAAAATATGCTACTGTAGCAAAATCGACTTCGCTGGAGATATCGCCAGAGACTCTCGCCGGAGACATCGACAAAGAGCTCGCCGGAGACATCGTAGCAAAATCTTTGTTCTATTGTAACAAAACCACGTAACAAATAGCAAAAAATTTGTCGTATTGTAGCATCATAACAAAAATTCTTCTGACGAGGTCTACCGATAAGACTTATGATGCAAAAACAATAGAACAAAATGTAGCAAAAGAAATTGTTCTCGCAATGCAAATTAACGTATGGTGCAAAAATGCAGATAGTTGTAGCAAAACAACTCTTTGCATGATCTGGTAGCGTCGCCGAAGCTACCACCGTCTAACCTTTGGCAGCATCTTCCAAAGAAAAATGCGTTTGTTTTCGCAATGAAGATTTTTTGCTACATATGTTTTGTAAAATTTGAATCAAAAGAATAAATTTCCGCAACAATGAACCTCCTGAAGAAATGCATGTTGTGAGAAATTTTTTGCTACAAACATTATGTCGTTTTGCATCAAAAAAGGAAAAATTATGCTACAAACCTTAAAAAATTTGTACCACATTAAGAAAATTGCATCATGTGAAGAGGAAATTGCTACAATCCCTTTCTGGATTTGCATCAAAGGGGGAATTAGTTTGCTACAAAACTTATAAAAATTTGCACCGCACTATTAGTCAAGTCGACGAATTGCAGATTGCCGCCGCTGACATGCACCCAGCGGTACTTGTCGAGCAATCCCCAGGCTTCCGTGCAGTTGAGGAGCACCTTGCCGGGCGGTAGCGGGACGACCATGAGCACAGGCGCGTCCTCGAAGGGGTCGCAGGTGAGGAGGCACCAGGAGAGGTCGACCCACCAGATCCTCCCGTAGTAGGAGAAGACGCCGTTGGGGGACAACATTCGGGATGGCTGACTACCCTCGGTAGCAACTCCGCGCACCGAGGCGGCGGCGTGTGGATTGGCAGCGGCCGGGGGCTCGTGGAGGAGGCAGGGGAAGACGAGGGCGTGGCGGTGCGTGGCTTGGACGGCGGCGGCGCGTGCTTGGATGGCAGAGGCCAGAGCTCGTGGAGGATGCAGGGGAGGACGAGGGCACGGCGGTGCATGGCTTGGATGGCGGCGGTGCGTGGCTTGGACGGTGGCGCTGCGTGGCTTGGTTGGCAGCGTCGCGTGGCTTGACAATGGCTGGAGCTCGTGGAGGAGGCAGTTGAGGACGAGGGCGAGGCAGCGCCGGTAGCCGTCCTTGCGGCCGTTGAGGAGGGAGTACGAGAGGAAATAATTGAGGAGAAAAAGAGATAAGGGAGAGAGAAAGAGGGGCGTGGGCAGCGGGACGCGTAGCGGGTCGAGGATGTGGAGGATCGCAGCACGTGGATCCCCCGGATGATTAGAAGGGTTTTCCCTTCCCTATGGCGGCCCCGCCCTTTGAGTTTGCTGCCGTGGCGTGTGATCGTCGCAGGCTCGCGGCTCCAGTTGAACGGCGGGCCCACCCACAGTCTGTTGTGTACACCGAGAGGGCAAATCGGAATCAGATTCCACTGACCTTGAGATGGATATCAAACTGACAATTGGTTTTTACATTAGAAACCACTTCGCACAAGGACGCAATCTTCTTCAAACAAATTTGATCCCAATGTCAATCCAAACATCTATCTATGAACACGATCTACTGTTGAGATTGTTGGAGCTGCATCTCACAACTCCTTTATCTATCTACCTCACATAAGACCACACACGACACACACAAACACAGAGCCAACCCCATGCATTAATTATTTTTCTATCTCAATATGTAAAGTATACATATCATTTTTTTTCTTAGCCAGCCAAATGTCCATGTCATCCACTAACATTCATTGAAGCCATTTTTTTCTTGCATGCTACATACTCACGTCATCTACTTTTCATCCATCCAATTTCACGTCACCAAGTTGTAACCATCAAATACAAAAAAAAGCACGTCAATTAAATTTAACCTTTCAACAATTGTGATCAATTTAATTTTTCATATTTTTATGAACAACTTCATACTTCATGTGTCTTATATGCCATTATTTACACAATTTTTTTTAAAGTGCCTTCCGTCGCAAGGCTCGAGTTATCTTTCTAGTTTATACACAGAGTTTAGGCACTCCTTCCATGAAACTCATCGCCACCACTTGAGCAACTAATCCACTAATTAGCTCATGCACTAACCGTCCTAAACTATCTCCATGATCCATACGACTCGGCCAGCACTTGTGACTAACAACTCACATGCAACTAACACCCTTTGGCTCTCCTAGTTCACCTACAACCATTGGTATGCCTCCGATGAAACTCGTCGGTTTCAGGCTCATCACACGTACACTTTGCCGGACTACAACATGCTACATAAACGCGGAAAATGCCATCCTGACTTGGGCGGCATCTGCACGCATTCAATCCACGGCTATGGGCACTTCACGATTCGGTACAGCAGTGTACTAGGAGATGTATTCTTCTGCTCAGAAGTTTCGCTTGCTCGGTATCTCTGCATGGCGCGATACAAACCAGTGGACCCAGAGCGGACTCTGACACGACTTTAATGCATCACAGCGGAGGGTGCAGGTTACCGTTTGAAGCCAATAGCCAACACTCTATAACGTAACTTTATTTGTTACTCCATCACGCACCCTCGCTGTTTCCTTTGTTACCGAATTAAGGGTGCTGGTACCCATTTTTATATAATGCAAGCACGCTTCAACAACCGTCGTGCCATACTAACGACACTATTCACTAATGAACTGAGGAACAATAAAAAGACAAATCTAACATGTTATTTTGCTTTCGTCTTTTTTGACACTAATGACACTATTCATGATATATTTGTCATTTTTGTTTCTCAGGCAACTTTTCGAATTTGGACATAATTATTTTTGGAGGTTTCTCATACTCCTGTTCGAATTTGGCCACATATCTTTTGGACACTCACATTTTTAGTACAATTATACAAAAATTTAAAAGGATATTCTCTTATATCAAGTTCGAAAAAGATATTCTCTCATATTAATTGTCCATACTGCTGAAAGTTTTCTGGGTTTTTGCAAATCAGTGCACGCAATGATAGTCAGTTATGTGATATCGAATTTCTTCGTCATATTACGATTAGCAGGTTAAGGAAGGAGTGGAATATTTTTACTCGCGAGATCCAATGATCTCTCCGTTTTAAAAATAATTTGAAAATAGTTTTTATGAGTTTTAAATTCTGATTTTTTTGGATGTAGCCATTGGTGTATGCACAAAAATGCAAAAATATTAATTTTAAATACATTTTATTTTAGGCTACATAAAAATGACAAAACCGTGGATATGAGTATGCATATTTTTAAAATCCCTAAATGTATCATATTTTTTCCATTTTTTGTGTAGCCTACAATATAAAATTATTTGAACTAAATATTATGCAAGGTTATGGTATACACCATTGGCTACATCTATTTTTTTAAATCATAAATATGATTTTTGAACCTTTTTTAAATGGGGGAGCACTCAGAGCTCGGAGCCAAAAAAATATTTCCGGTCAAGTAGTTAGAATTTCGAACCTGTCAGACAGTCAACTATCCAAGTAGCCACTTTGGTTTGATGTGCAATAAATTTCATTTGTAACATGATCTGACCAGTTAATACTTGGCAATCTGTTGTTTTTTTAGCCCACGTAATTTTGTACCAACCATTCAAGTTTTGGGCACAATAGGAAGTACTGTATTTACCTTCACTTTTTACAGTACCGACAACTTTTCAACTGCATGCGTTCGCCGCACACGCTAGTGCACTGGCACGGAAAGCTGCACGAAGCGCATTTACTCAGTAACGCTGCACAACACGCAAAGCTTGCCCTGGCGATCATTCAATCTCTTGTATTCTTCTGTATTCGCGCTAAGCAGACAATCTTCAACCTTTATCGGCACACATCCCGCGGGAACGTGGAAGGTGGGATAGGGCGCGGCAGCGTCCGCTGCGTTCAGAACGTCCGCTACTACTTGCAGAACTCAAAACTAAACATGTGATAAAAGATATCAATATTAATGCTACTCCACTCAGGGTCAGGGATGGGCCATTTCAGTCCTCATGGCACCGGCGCTGCTGCTGCCACTCGAGAATCACCGAGCGGAGCCCCCTGTTTGGGATGAGCACGCTGTTCAACAGCTTCAGGTTCGTCATCGGCGACGTGTCGTGCCCGCTGTCCAGCCACCCTCTGATTGCCTCTGCTTCGTAGGTGAACCCGTCTGCCGCAATGTGCGGATCACTCATCACGTCCTGTTCACCACCCATCACAGAAGAACAATTTTGTAAGACTTATCTGAACCTTCTAATCTTGTAGTATGAATCACCAAAAATCATGCATTGTTACATCATGATCTTACCTGCAAGATCGGGCAGAGGAAGTCGGACGGCGTGGACGCGTCATCCGACGACCCTGCTGCGAACGTCGGCCGCCGGACCGTCATCGAGGCGGCTTTCATCAGGGGCTCCACTACCACCCACACCTCCTGGGCGAGATCCGGCCGCCGCCTCCTGCTCCTCTCGGCGCAATGCAGGCCGAGGTGCGCCAGCTGGTTCGCCTGCACGAACGGCCAGCTCCCGGCGGAGGGATCGATAATCGAGTGTAGATCCCCCTTGTCCATCGCGTGTTCCACCAGCTTGACGACCTTCTGGGGCGGCCTGCCAGTCAGGAGCTGCAGGATGATGATGCCGAAGGAGTAGACGTCCGAGCGTGTCGTCTGCTCGCCGGTGGACATGAACTCCGGGTCCATGTACGCGAAGGTCCCCCTCGGTGTGGTCGTCCGGTACAACCTGGTGGACATGAACTCTCCCCTGGAGGTATTTGACTGTGTCAGGAGGCGGCAGAGGCCGAAGTCCCCCAGCTTGCTGACGAGGTTGGCGTCGAGGAAGATGTTTTCCGGCTTCAGGTCGCCGTGGACCACCGGGTGCGGCTTATTCGAGTGGAGGAAGGTCAGGGCCGAGCACATCTCGGCGATGATCCTGGTGCGCACCTGCCATGTTAACGGCGGCGTGTTGTTCGTGCAGGCAAGCCGCTCCTCGAGGCTGCCGTTGGAGAGGAACTCGTACACCAGGCCGAACGCCTCCCGGCACGACCCGATCAGCGTGACGAGGTTCGGGTGCCGTACTCTGCTGAGGACAGCAACCTGCAATGGTGTCACTGCAGATGAGACATGATCGACTCTACAATTGATGTCAATGATGATCTTCTAAGAATTACCTCTTGGTGGAATTCCAACTGGCCCTGCAAGCTCTCTGGATGCAGCAACTTTATAGCCACAGTTGTGCTGCGAAGTGAGCCTTTGTAGACACATCCGAATCCACCTTCGCCGATCTTGAGGGCTTTATCGAAATGTCGAGTTGCTTGTTCAAGCTCAAAGACAGAGAACTCGGTGTTTAGTACTTCAGCCGACGTCGAAATTTTCTGCTCGTTCTTCTGGCGCAACTCTTCAGCCGCAGTCACCGCAGCATCCCGCTCTTGTTGCAGCTTCTCTTTATCTTCTTGGAGTTCTTCTAGAAGGTCCTTGCTTGATGCCAGCTTCTGCTTGTGATCTTCTAGAGCAAACTCCATCCCTGTTATGCGTTGCTCCAACATGACCTTCTCTTGTTCTGCATCGTGTAGTTTATCGTTTATTGCCTCACACTTAATCTTCGTTTCTTCCATCTCCCGTGTCTGTCTGACGAGTGTCTCCTCAATTGTTTTCCGCTGTCTTATCTCGTGATCATACAACTTCTCCAATTCTTCTAGGAGGTATTTACTTGTTGCCAGCTTCTGCTTGTTACTTCTAGAGCAGACTCCATCTCTGTTATGCGCTGCTCCAACATGACCTTCTCTTTTCTGCAATTTTCTTTCTTCGATCTCCCGCGTCTGTCTGACGAGTGTTTCCTCAAGTGTCTTCCGCTGTCTTATCTCGTGATGATACAACTTGTCCAACTCCTTGCCCTGTAAGAGTAACTTGTCTTTGGTTTTAATTCATACGCTTTACAATTTGAAATATGGGCCTTAAAATAACTGAATTACGGTTGTTCTTTGAAGCAGAACCAGATATGAAGATGCAATTTGTAACTGGGAGCAATGAAGCAATATCTTACCCATTGAATAGCTGAGAGCAGATCTCTTTGAGCGCTTCTTCTTCTGTTAGTTTCTTCAGACACATACTTTTAAATTATTTTGTCAGATTTTCTGTACGATTTCATATCAGACAGCGAAGGTACACACTTTTATACTTACTTTTAGTTTTTGCATGAGATTCTTTTCCTTTAAATCTTTTAGCTCATAATATAGTTCATCACGCTGCCTCTTTGTTTCTTCATTCTCCATCCTCTGTCTCGTAATCTTATCATCCATGTCCACCCGCTGCTCTTTTTCATTTTGGTACAAATTCTCCTTCTCTTTTGCCTGCAATAATAGCTTAAATTTTGTATCTATAAAAAAGGGCATGCTACTTCAGTTGCTAATGGATATGCAGCGTGGATACATGAAACAAAGCTTACTTTTGAAGATCTGAAAGTAGATCCAATTCGGCTTTGCGGCGTTTGTTAGATTCCTCATCCGTTCCATCCTTGCATAGCTCAGCTTCAGTGTACACCTCCTGTTGTCGACATATGATTATTCATGTACAATTTCCTCTTCAAACAATTACAAATTAAATAATTTAATTATCATACCAGATGACATTCAGGACCGAAAACATGACCCGAGTCACTCTTTGCTGATTCAAACAATGTGCCTGAATTATATCCTTTCGAACTTGCTTCATTCTTCAGTGCCGTTGATGTAATTAGGCTCAAAATGCTGCACACTGAAGATGGTGTTGTGTTGCTTTGTACAGGTGACAGAGATATTGCAGGGAGATTTTCATTCATTTCGCTGTAAGTGCACAAGTATGGTTAACAGATATTCAGCCATTTTCCAGAATTTTGTGAGTTTACTGCTGTTACTGTATGAACCTTGCTTTTTTTTTTCGAGATTGAACCTTGCTTTACTTTACCTGGTACATATTAGATGCCCATTACAGGTGAACCATATCTTGCATGATGGAGCTACTGTCTCCATCAGCTTGAGTGCCGTCTTGGACTTTGGTGTTTTCATTTCCCTGTAGTTTGAGAATATTGTTAGGTTGTGCATTCTGATAACTTATGTAGATTAAGCTTGGATTAATCTAAGAAACCATTTTTTCTAAGCCTGCATGCTTCGTTCGCTGCTTCTTAGGAAAGAATCTAAAATTTCGAAAATGCAGTCCTTATGTTCTGCTTCCTGATTGTTTGTCCCGACAAATCTTCAATCCGCAACTCCATAAGCACTATGTGGTGATGTCCTGATCAATCTTTGATAATCTGAATAGTGTAACATATACAATATTCAGATAACGCTAAGTTGGATTATTAGTAAATATTTCATTTACATGTTTAAAACCCAGAAATACAGTATTTAACCATCTGAACCGAAAATAACTGAAATATCAGACATACTGAGTTATCCATTATGTTCCTGAGGTACCATCATAACATATATCCTTTTCCATTACTTGCAGGCCATTTAGTTACTTAATTTCCCATAAGTCGCTTTGGTGCTATGTTTGTAAGCCGCATGGCAAATAACTGAAATAACATACTGAGTTACTCCCTCCGTCCCAATGCATGTGGCGTCTTACTTTTACGTGCACAAACTTTGACCAACAATCTTTTTAGATAAAGAGCATATTAATATCGCGAATTGACCAACAATTTAACCACTAATATATAAGAATTATGACATAAAAATTATTTTATAACATCATGCATACATCCTTTTCCATTACATGCAGGCCAGTAGTATCCATTATGTTCCTGAGGTACCAGCATAACATGTATCCTTTTCCATTACTTGCAGCCACTTAGTTACTTAATTACCCGTAAGTCATTTTGGTGCTCTGTGAGTAAGCCTCATGCCGAATAAATAAATAAAGTTGTGTTATATATTGTGTCAGTATCTAGGTTGAAATACTGAGTTAAAAAGAAACACTTGTACCTAAAATAAATTTAGTCCACAGTAGAAATAGAAATAGGCATGAAAAGCAGTAGGTCCTTTTTGGCAAAAAGATGAAAAGAACTGGGTTGGGCAGCTTCGCAGGTGTGAGCTCGTACTTTGAGTAGTGTTGGTCGGCGGCTGCTCCCATGACAAGCTTGGTGATACCGTAAAGAGCAATAAGTTTCACGAGTCCTTCTGCAACATCTTCCATCTCAATCGTCACTTTATCACAGTCTATCTGGAAAGCAGAATGTTCAGTGTTAGTCTTGAGCTGAGTTCAAGAGATTTTTTTCCAACCGGGCGCTTACAGTCTTACTCCATTTCCATTACTTTCAAAACGGAAATACATAGTCTTTGAGCTGAGTTCAAGAGATACAGTCTAAAATTGCTCGATACCAGTTCATTCACGTGGGAGGCAGAAAAAGCATTGACTGGTGAAGGAAATCGCACCTCTAGATCTTTCCTTTGGCGTCTCCCTGTCAGGGCATATTCATCCATGTTCTTGTCTGCTCTTTCCCTCATCAAGTTTCTATACTTGCTACGACGAGCTTCTACTCCCACTGAAATGTGACATGATGACTCGAAATTGACCATCGGATGACAACCAAGAGAAGATGATGCGGGGAAGTAGTGACTTACGTTTGTGGACCGCTCGTGTGGGGCTATGGACATGAGCTATGACGACCCTGGATCCATCCTTTGCCAGGTTCTCCATCGCCCACACCAATGTGCTCATCGCGTCGCTGATGTCCTCGGTTACAGCGACGAACACCTTGTCCTCCTCGGCTGTCTTGGAAGCCTGCTCATATAACTTGGCGCCCACCGATGAGCTGGGAATGTACCGGACGCTCCGCAGCGTCTCGTGCTCGCTGCCGTTGGGATCCATTGCTGCCTCCGACGACGAAAGTCAGAATCCCCCGTTCCAGTGTTGAAGACTTCGTTTCAAAAAAAAAAAATGTTGAAGACTTGTACCAGAAGTAACCAACTTAGGGCCTTGTTTACTTCAAAGGTTTTTTAGGGGATGGGAAGAGTGGAGATGGAAGGGGATTTGGTGAACACCCAATCCCACAAATCCCAACAAATACTCTTCCCCTACAATACACTAGTATGGACTAGAGTTTTTAGGTTAGGCAAAAATGAGGTGGTTGGTAGGTGATATTTGGGGATTATCCCCTCTCATCTCCTAAAATACACTAGAAGTAAACAAACTGGTGGGGATTTTCCGGGATTCGAGATAATCCCCTCCCATCCCCTAAAATACACTCGAGCTAAACAAGGCCTAGAGGAATTGGTCATTACACGGTGTCGTAAGACTTCTTATTTTGTGAATTGATTCACCATTTATATAGCAACTAGAAGCCGTCTTGCAGTGAACTGACAAGGAAAGAAGGAAAGAGCAACAAAACCACCACGCGTCGAAGTTCCCTTTGGCTGGTCAATGGAGGTCCGAGTTAAACACTTAAACTCCTTGTGGTGGAATCAGCAAGCAGGAAGCTGGCGTCGGGTGTGTTGCCCCGGAACCTCCAGCAACAGCACTTGCAGAGGGCCGCGCTGTTTAGTGGGTCTCGTGTGCTTTCTCTATGAGAAGGCTCCCACATTCACGAAATCATGGCGCTTCACGTTGTGGTGCTTAATTATTAGGAATTGGATGCAGATCGAACAATGCTCTTGCTATTTCTGTTTTCACATTTTTATTCAGTCATATACATACGAACGTGATGTCATTGAATACTATTTAAATGTCCATGTGCTGCCACGGAAAAATACAAAATATATACGGACACATCCAAGAATTAAGATATTGTTGATCATGCGTTGGTGCCGCATGCAAGAAGTTACCCTTTATGACTGTAATCCTCTTCAGATTTTGACTCCGATCTTCCTCCTGGGCACTAGGGTTCCTCTCCCGAGCGCCGCCGCCACGAGGCCCTCCACCACACCTGCCCTCTCTCCTCAACCCCATACCTTCCTCTCCCTCTCGGGTCGCCTTGCGCGGGGCGGCTCTGGAGGCGCCCTCCAAACTCTCACCAGTCCCCCCACGATCTCCTCCCCACGGCCGCTGCCGCCGCCGGCGGTGGCGGCCACGCCCAGCCTGTCCAAGATGGGGGGCGAGGACGGGTATGCTCCCATGGCCTCCTAAGTGCGAAGGCGGGCTGTCGCCGGGCATCACATGTGGAAAGCGGCGGAGTGTCGTGGGGAAGGTGGCCAGTGCCTGGCGGTGGCGGCTAGCCTCGTATCGTCGACTCTCTCGAGGCCGAACGATGGCGACGGCATGGAGACAGCTCCCTCCCGTGGATTGGCTCCTTCAGGGCTACGGCGGGTGGATCCCGACGGATCTCGGAGGCGAAGTTCCCGTCCGGTCAGGGCTGACGATGGTGGCGTCTGCGGACGTTGTTGCTTTGTTGAAAGCGTCGTCGCTGCGATCTCCCGCCCCTCACCAAGATGTCAACGGGGAAACCCTAGATGACGATGGCAACACTCAATATCGTTCTCCCCTTGGGGGCATCATTTTGGAACAAGTTTTGCGTGGAGGGGTCTAGTCGTAGTGCGGTGTTGCGTCTATCGCGTTGGCGTCAGCAAGTCTCGGCGGCATGGCGCAGCG
Organism: Poa pratensis; assembly: GCA_947311845.1. NCBI lineage: Eukaryota > Viridiplantae > Streptophyta > Magnoliopsida > Poales > Poaceae > Poa > Poa pratensis. The sequence continues at coordinate 22,100,401 of CAMZMU010000087.1, forward strand.
GGGTCTTAGCGATGGACACGTGTTGATGGATGCGCGAGGGTGGTGGAGCTATCTGACACCGTGGTGGCGTCGATGGTAGGCCTAACAAGGCTAATGCTTTGGTCCCTGTCCTGAAGATGAAGATGGGTTAGAGGAAGACAGCGGCGGCGACTTCTGTAGCGTGTACATCGGTGTCGCTGAGGGTCAGCTGGACCGGTTGTGTCCCTTGCTCGCTAACGGGCGGCTTGGTGTGGCCTTTGGTCTTTTGATGATGCGTGTTGGTGTGTTGTCAGAGCACATGGCCCTGTTCTTGGCCACCCCCTTGATATGTGTTATAGGTGTAGCAAGCTGTCGCTAAGTCGGTGGCTTTTGTTTCAGGTTGATCTTTGTATTCCTCTTGTAAGGTTGAAAGGACAAGGATGTCGCCTAGAGGGGGGAGTGAATAGGCGATTAAAACTTTTCCGGTTTAGACTTGATAAATGTGGAATAAAACTAGGTGTTTAATTTAACAAGCCAACAACCTAAATAAACTAGTCTCACATATGTGCACCAACAACTTATGCTAAGCAAGACAAGTAACAAGGTGATAGCAATAGAATACTTCAACATTAAGGGTATCACAATGTAAAGTGCATAAGTAAAAAGCTCGGGTATAGAAATAACCGAGGCACGCGGAGACGAGGATGTATTCCCGAGTTCGTCCTTTTTAGGGAGTACGTCTCGTTGGAGAGGTGTGAGCCACCACAACAGGTTGGTCTCATCGCCACAACAGGCTTCACCTTCTTCTCCGATAAACCGCACCACAAAAGGTTTGGCTCACCTTCCACTATTGATTTCCTTTTGGGGAAATCGAGTCCCTTACAACAAGCTTGGGGCACACATCCACAACTTAATTGGAGGCTCCTAAATGACCACAAAAGGTCCCGAGTGACCACAAAAGGTCTCAACCACCACAATGGCGGCTAGGGTCCAATGACCCAAGAGTAACAAGCTCACGAACTTTCACTTCCATTAATCCATGTGGAGAGCACAAACCGATGCACCAAATGCAATGGCAAGAACACAAGAAGTGGTCAAGTCCTTCACTCCCAAATCCCACCAAAAGCAACTAATACGTATGGGGGAGAAGAGAGGAATAACAAAGGTGGAGAAACACTAAGAACTGCAAGATCAAGATCAACTAGGTTCCCCTCACTTAGAGGAGAGATGGATTGGTGGAAATGTAGATCTAGATCTCCTCTCTCTTTTTCTCAAAGATATGCAAGAATCATGGGAGAAATTGAGAGAGGGGCAAGCTTTCTAAGGTCAACAATGGCGGAGAGAGAGAGAGAGAAATTCGTGCTTGGAAGAGCTAGTCTCAATGGGGACCGGAGACTCCGGTCTGAGCGAATCTCCGGCCCAGCGAGGGGCCCGGATATTCCGGCCAGACCGGATACTCCGGACTGTCTCCGGTGTCCCTCCGGACCGAGTACAGAAGGTGTCACCCTCCGGGGTTTTTGATGAAAAACGTCAGGCCGGGGAGAGCCGGAAACTTTGGCGCCCTGAGTCCGGAGACTCTGGTATGTGAACACACTGGAATCTCCGGTCTAGGCTGACCGGAATCTCCGGCGAGGAAAACCAGCAGCAACTCCGCAAAACTGCAAATCCAATAACTTTCTCGTTCGAACTCCAAATCAGGTGAGACCAATTTTGTTAGAAATATTAAGAACCATAAATAGATTTAAGTTAACACACATGGGAATATGTGGAACTTTCCTCACAGATAAACCGATAATATTTCCAACACGAAAACGCAACAAGTTTTCCAAACAAAATCCGTTTTCGAAGAAATTTGGCTTGTCATGAAGATCACGACGAGCACCAAAACACAATAAGGAGAAAACCAAGTAAGAACCAAGAAAGATGATATGCCAAGTATGCAAAGGTTTGAGCTCTCAACAAAGATGCGAGCAAGTTGCTCACTTGAGAGCCCCTCTTGATAGTACGCCGTCTATCCTATAATCCGGTCTCCCACTAACATCATAAGACCGGTAAAACAGAAACCCTATCAAGATCATACCTTTGCCTTGCACATTCCACTTGAGCTAGATGATGACAATCTTGATCTCTTCAAGTGGACCACCTTTATTAATTGCGCTTTGCTTGGTGAAGACTCACATATCGCTCCCTCATACACAAATATGGGAGAGCCTCTATTAGGCACATCTTCACTTGACCATTATCTCCAAATGGGTGAGAAGCTTCAAGCATAGGATTTATTCGAGATGCTTCTCTTGAACTTGCACTTCATCTTCTTCTCTTAATATATGTGATAACTTGGAGATAAACGTGAATGTTCACTCAATCTTCTTTTCCAAGCCACACTTGCAATAAGCTCAACTCTAGATGACCATTTGTGTGGATCACACCTTGAATATTGCTTTGGTCATCACTTTATCTTTTTCTTTCAATCTTGATATCAACACATGGTGTTGAAGTATTGCCAATGGACAAGCCCTAAGGATAGCTCAATGCAACCATTAGTCTATAGAGATTGTCATTAATTACCAAAACCACACATGAGTGCACATGCACTTTCAAAGGTTTTGTTGAATAATCTCATGAAAATGGCTGTGATGCAGAGGCTGGGAGTACACCCTACATTTCAAGAAAATGACTATATCTCCTGATAACTAATCATTTTGTGTATGTACCTCCTTTCACAGCTTGTATCGGCATTGGTTCCCACAACGGTCGTACATTGAACGCCTGTTTCGAGAATAGGGCATTGCTAGGATGGTTTGGGTGTCGGGACCAGTAACAAAATCGTCTGCGGTAAGGAGGGTCTCAACCTTGGTTTAGATAACAACATTAGACCCAACATAAAAAACTTGTGGGTTGTTGGCTATGAGCAATACGCATTGTGTGAGGAATGTTAGAGTAGAAGTTTGGTTCGGCGGGACGCGTACATACAAACTATATTTTTAGCTAGTTAGATACCATGGAGTCGAGGTTGAGGTTGGCAAGCCCGACATCGTCATTGACCGGTAAGTCTTGCCCCCCCCCCCCCCCCCCCCCCCCCCCCCCCCCCCCCCCCCCCCCGGATCCCCGAGAGACAAAGTGTTCTCCTTCTCGCACATGGTGACTTGCACACCTCTTCTCAACCGCCAAGTAGCCTGAGAGATGACGTTGTTGCCAGCCTACTTATCTCGACAGCCACCACCCCAACTCATACCAATTGGTCATACCGAAAACATGATGCACACTTGTCCCATGATCTGTTAGTCCAGTGCTAAGATGTGACCAATCATTACAAACTAAACTTTTCGATACCCTTTTGTAAAAAAACTATAACCAAAGCAAAAGACTATATCGCGTTACTTATAATAGACAAGCCAATCTCTGTCATAATGCTCCCCGTTTGATAGAAATCTAGCATAGAAAAGTGCAGAAAACCTTCTGGAATATCTAGGAGCTTTCTTAATTGATATGTCTCTTCTTCTTGGACCCTTTTGTGCTAAGATGTCATTATTTTAGGACCAGAGAATTCCAATATCTTGGATCAAATATATGCGCCTGAAAAGAATCATTAACATTTGCAACAGGAGAAGTACTGAATTTAATTATGATCTTCCTCGACATTATTTTTTGTCTCTGTATGACCATTGGAGTAATAATATCAGCTGCAAGGGTAGAAGGATCAACTGAATGATCATTGGTCGACACTTGTGTTTCTTTTATAATAAACCTGTCCATAGCCCCCTTTGAATTAGAATGTCTTCCTTTCCTTTTCTCTTGCACTATTGGGCACCGGATTTGTGCTTCCCCGTGATAAATTAAATCTTCTTTCTTGAAACACTAGATAGAAAAGATGAAATAACAAAATTAAAAATATGCGGCATCCTCAAAATCAATTGGAGTATTATCAAAATTGCTAACTTATTTAGCGATTAGATGGACCCTGCCGAACTCATCTTGCTCGTGTACTAATCTGGTTGTCGGTTGAAATGTTATATGAGTAGCGACCATTCCTGCCTAGTCCAGGCGTTGTCAATGAGGATTGGAGAATCAAAGAATCGACTGCAGTGTTGCCGATCGGCAACCCAGAAGATGTCCAGAAGAGGACCTAGAACCTATGCTAGGAGGTCTCAAGCACATGTCTAGTCCAAAAAAATGAAGAGAAAACAAAACTTGTTTAGGCCAAAACTGTTAAATTTACACATGATATCCTTTGCCCAGACCCATTGGCAGCCACTCAATGCCTCTTTCGCCTTTTTGTTGGTTCTGTTCTTGACGATGTCATGCGAAATAAAACAATATAGAGAAGCATTTAAGACGGCGGAAAGATACATAAAATGCATGGTTTGACGAAATGATACATATTTTATTGGGTTTGACAAAATGACACATCATAGGACACCGCTTGCCTTTCACAATGACGGTCCCACCCTTTGAGCCTACCGTCCTCTGGCGTTTACACTTGCTATGTTGTACCACCCACCACCGTCGCAGCCCGTTGTTTACATCACTACATGGAGAGGCGGACCGGTATCAGATTCCAGGCGTGATGAATGAGCCATAGGGATGTGTAAGTCTTGAAAGTCCCAAATGAAAGTGGGATAATTGAGATCCCACTTGTGTAAGTCTTGAAAGTCCCAAATGAAAGTGGGATAATTGAGATCCCACTTACACATCCTTAATGATACGGATATCAAACTATCAATCGGCTTCACAGTAGAAACCACGCACGGGGACACAACCTTCTTCAAACAAATTTGATCCCAAGCATTAATCCAAACTTCTATCTATGTACACGATTTACACTTGAGATTCGGCACTCCATGTGTACTCACGGATTGGTCATCTCCTGTCCTCATGGTACAAACGCTGTTGCTGCTGCCACTCGAGAATCACCGAGCGGAGTCCCTGTTCGGGGTAAGGTCGCCGTGTGCTAGCTTCAGGTTCGTCATCGGCGACGTGTCATGCCCGCTGTCCAGCCACCCTCTAATCGCCTCTGCTTCGTACGTGAACCCGTCCGCCGCAATGTGCGGATCACTCATAATCTCCTGTTCATACGATAATAATTTCCTCAGGTTTTATTGAACCATCTGATCACAGCGGGAATTGTCACGTCATCGTCTACCTGAAAGATCGGGCAGAGGAAGTAGGACGGCGTAGACGCTTCATCTGACGAAGCTGCTGAGAATGTCGGCCGCCGGACCCTCAGCGAGGCCGCTTTCATCAGGGACTCCACCACCATCCACACCCATGCCTCCTGGGCGAGATCCGGGCGCGGCGGCCTCCTGCTCTTCTCGGCGCACCGCAGGCCGAGGTTTGCCAGCTGGTTCGCCTGCACGAACGGCCAGCTCCCGGCGGAGGGATCGATGATCGAGTGCAGATCCCCCTTGTGCATCGCGTCTTCCACCACCTCGGCGATCTTCTGGGGCGGCCTGCCCGTCAGGAGCTGCAGGATGATGATGCCGAAGGAGTAGACGTCTGAGCGCGTCGTCTGCTCGCCGGTGGACATGTACTCCGGGTCCATGTACGCGAAGGTCCCCCTCGGTGTGGTTGGCCGGTACCGCCTGATGGTGGTGGTGCTGGAGGTGTGTGTCTGTATCAGCAGGCGGCAGAGACCGAAGTCCCCCAGCTTGCTGACGAGGTTGGCGTCGAGGAGGATGTTGGCCGGCTTCAGGTCGCCGTGGACCACCGGGTGCGGCTTATTCGAGTGGAGGAAGGTCAGGGCCGAGCACATCTCGGCGATGATCCTGGTACGCACCTGCCATGTTAACGACGACGTCTTGTTCGTGCAGGTGAGCCGGTCCTCGAGGCTGCCGTTCGGGAGGAACTCGTACACCAGGCCGAACGCCTCCCGGCATGACCCGATCAGCGTGGCGAGGTTCGGATGCCGTACTCTGCTGAGGACAGCAACCTGCAATGGTGTCACTGCAGGATTAGACATGATCGACTCTACAACTGATGTCAATGATGATCTTCTGAAGACTTAGTTACCTCTCTGTGGAATTCTGACTGGCCCTGCAAGCTCTCTGGATGCTGCAACTTTATAGCCACGGTTGTGCTGCGAAGTGAGCCTTTGTAGACACATCCGTACCCACCTTCGCCGATCTTGAGCTCTTTATCGAATTGTCGAGTTGCCTGTTCAAGCTCAAAGACAGAGAACTCGGTGTTAAGTACTTGAGCTGGCATCGAAATTTTCTGCTCGTTCTGCTGGCGCAACTCTTCAGCCGCAGTCACCGCAGCATCCCGCTCTTGTTGCAGCTTCTCTTTATCTTCTTGGAGTTCTTCTAGAAGATCCTTGCTTGATGGCAGCTTCTGCTTGTGATCTTCTAGAGCAGACTTCATCTCCGTTATGCGCTGCTCCAGCGTGACCTTCTCTTCTTCTGCATCATGTAGTTTATCGTATATTTTCTCACACTGAATTTTCGTTTCTTCGATCTCCCGCGTCTGTGTGACGAGTGTCTCCTCAATTGTTTTCCGCTGTCTTATCTCGTGATGATACGAGTTCTCCAACTCCTTGGCCTGTAAGAGTAGCTTGTCTTTAGATGGTTTTAATTCACACGCTTTACATTTGAAATATGGGACTTAAAAGAACTGAATTGCGCTTGTTCTTTCCAAGAGAATCAGTTATATATGAAGCCAATTTGTAACAATCAAGCAATATCTTACCCATTGAAAAGCTGAGAGCAGATCTCTTTGAGCGCTTCTTCTTCTTTTTGTTTCTTCAGACACATACTTTTAAATTATTTTGTCAGACTTTCCGTACGATTTCATATCAGACAGCTGAGGTACACACTTTTATACTTACTTTTAGCTTTTGCATGAGCCTCTTTTCCTTTAAATCTTTTAGCTCATAATATAGTTCATCACGCTGCCTCTTTGTTTCTTCAATCTCCATCCTCTGTCTCGTAATCTTCTCATCCATGTCTGCCCGCTGCTCTTTCTCATTTTGGTACAAAATCTCCATCTTTTTTGCCTGAAACAATAGCTTAAACTTTGTATTAAAAACCTTTTTAGTTGAATCATACTACTACTTAATATTCCTGGAGCAGAAGTGTTACCGTTTGAATTTTGCTGGTGAAAGGGCATTTCTTGATTCCTCATGTTTTGTGTGTTAGTTAACAACACTAGTGATACTTTTAACCGTGTGTCAAATGATTTCAGTATAAGTTCTTTAAGTATGCCACCGGTGAGTCCGACAAAAAGAATCGAGAGAGGACCGGAAATTCCGGGGTCCAGACCGGAAATTTCCGAACCCCATTTTTTCGGCTAAGTCAAAGCGAATCTTGCTACTGCATCCAGACCGGAAATTTGTCCGGAGATGTTACCGGAAATTTCCGGACCTACGACCGGATATATCCGGCCTGAAGATTTCTGCAACGGGCAGATTGATGGGAGGGGTATAAATACCTCCAGCCAGCTAGCTCGCCCAAAACTTGAAGACACCATTATTGCAAGCTCAAAATTTGCTAGATCTTCCAATCCCTCCACCCAAACTCGTTGATATTTGGAGGATTGAAGGAGAAGGTCCGGATCTACATCTTCACCAAGCCATTTTTCATTTCCCCCTCATTCACTTGAGGGACCCTTTCCTAGGATTTCCATTGGGAAAACCTAGCTCATTGTTGTACTTACTTGATTGTCTTTGTGACAGATTGTACCTGTTCGGGCTCATCCGTGTTGACGGTAAATTGTCTCCGGAATCCGCCTTGAAGGTTTCCAATAGTGGAAGGTGAACCAAACCTTTGTGGTGCGGTTCATCGGAGGAGAAGGTGAAGCCTTTGTGGCTATTGAGTTGACCTTTGTGGTAGCTCACACCTCTCCAACGAGACGTACTCTCCTAAAAAGGAGTAACTCGGGAATACATCCGTGTCTCCACGTGTTTTCATCTTCGGTTACCTCTATCCTTGTTTACCGTCTTTACTTCGTGTATCTTGCTTAGTTGCTAGCTTGTCATATAGATAAATTCACCGTAGTTGTATATCTAGAGAATTTACCTTTTGTGTCAAGCCTAATTTTAAAAAGTACTAAAATTGAAGTAGCACCTATTCACCACCCCCCTCTAGCTGTCATACGATCCTTTCAGCTGGTCTATACAAAAAGGCATGCTACTTCAGTTACTAATGGATATGCAGCGTGGATTCATGAAACAAAGCTTACTCTTTGAACTGCTGAAAGTAGATCCAATTCGGCTTTGCGGAGTCCGTTAGATTTCTCATCCGATCCATCCTTCGATAGCTCAGCTTCATTGTACACCTCCTGTTGTTCGACATATGATTCTTCATCTACAATTGGTTCTTCTTCAGAGAATTATAACTTAAGTAATTTAATTATCATACCAGATGACCTTCAGGACAGAAAAAATGAACCGAATCACGCTTTGCTGATTCAAAAAATGTGCCTGTATTATATCCTTTCGAGCTTGCTTCATTCTTCAGTGCCGTTGATGTAATTAGGCTCGAAATGCTGCACACTGAAGGTGTTGTGCTGCTTTGTACAGGTGATAGAGATATTGCAGGGAGATTTTTATTCATTTCGCTGTAAGTGCACAAGTATAGTTAACAGATATTCAGCCATTTTCCCGAATTTTGTGAGTTTACTGCTGTTATTGTATGAACCTTGCTTACTTTACCTGGTACATATTAGATGCCCATTACAGGTGAACCATATCTTGCATGATGGAACTACCGTCTCCATCAGCTTGAGTGCCGTCTTGGACTTTGGGGTTTTCATTTCCCTGTAGTTTGAGAATATTGTTAGGTTGTGCATTCTGGTAACGTAGATAGATTAAGTTTGGATTAATCTATGAAACCATTTTTTCTAAGCCTGCATGCTTCGTTCGCTGCTTGTCAGGAAAGAATCTAAAAGTTCGAAAATGCAGTCCTTATGTTCTGCTTCCTGATTGTGTGTCCCGACAAATTTCAAACCGCAACTCCATAAGCACTATAAAGGTCCTGATCAATCGTTGATATACTGAATAATGTAATATATACAATATTCAGATAACGCTGAGTTGGATTATTAGTAAATTATTTCATCTACATTTTTAAAACCCAGAAATACAGTATTTACCCATCTGAACCGAAAATAACTGAAATTACATACTGAGTTACTCCCTCCGTCCCAATGCCTGTGGCGTCTTACTTTTAAGTGCACAAACTTTGACCAACAATTTAACCACTAATATATAAGAATTATGACATAAAATTTATTTCATAACATCATGACATATATCCTTTTCCATTACTTGCAGGCCAGTAGTATCCATTACGTTCCTGAGGTACCAGCATAACATGCATCCTTTTCCTTTACTTGCAGGCCGCTTAGTCACTTAATTACCCGTAAATCGCTTTGGTGCTCTGTTAGTAGGCCTCATGCCGAATAAATAAATAAATAAAGTTGTTTTATATTGTGTCGACACGAGACTTTGTTTTGTATACTTGGTATCTAGGTTGAAATACTGAGTTAAAAAAGAAACACATGTACCTAAAATAAATCCACCGTAGAAATAGAAATAGGCATAAAAATCATTAGGTCCTTTTTGGCAAAAAGATGAAAAGAACTGGGTTGGGCAGGTCCGAAGGTGTGAGCTGGTACTTTGAGTAGTGTTGGTCGGCGGCTGCTCCCATGACAAGCTTGGTGATACCGTAAAGACCAATAAGTTTCGCGAGTCCTTCTGCAACATCTTCCATCTCAATCGACACTTTATCACACTCAATCTGGAAAGCAGAATGTTCAGTGTTAATCTTGAGCTGAGTTCAAGAGATTTTTTTTCCAAACGGGCTTTCATAACGGAAATACACAGTCTTTGAGCGGAGTTCAAGAGATATAGTCTAAAATTGCTCGATACGAGTTCATTCACGAGGGAGGGAAAAAAAACATTGACTGGTGAAGGGAATCGCACCTCTAGATCTTTCCTTCGGCGTTTCGCTGTCGGGGCATATTCATCCATGTTCTTGTCTGCTCTTTCCCTCACCAAGTTTCTATACTTGCTACGACGAGTTTCTACTCCCTCTGAAATGTGACATGATGACCCGAAATTGACCATCTGATGACAACCAAAAGAAGATGATGCGGGGCAGTAGTGACTTACGTTTATGGACACGAGCTATGACGACCCTGGATCCATCCTTTGCCAGGTTCTCCATCGCCCACAGCAATGTGCTCATCGCGTCGCTGATGTCCTCGCTTACGGCGACGAACACTTTGTCCTCCTCGGCTGTGGTGGAGCTCTCCTCATAGAACTTGTCGCCCACCGATGAGCTGGGAACGTACCGGACGCTGCGCAGCGTCTCGTGTTCGCCGCCGTTGGGATCCATTGCTTGCTGCCTCCGACGACGAGACAGAATTCCCTGTTACTTGCACTAGAAGTAACCAACGCAGAGGGCCTGTTCATTACACGGTAAGACTTCTTATTTGATGAATTGACTGATTCACCATTTAGCAACTAGAAGCCGTCTTGCCGTGATCCGACAAGGAAACAAGGAAAGAGCAAGAAAACCACCACGCGTCGAAGTTCTCTTTGGCGGGTCAATGGAGGTCCGAGTTAAACCCCTTGTGGTGGAATCAGCAAGCAGCAAGCTGGCTTCGGGCCTCGCTGTTGGTCTCGTGTGCTTTCTTTATGAGAAGGCTCCCACATTCACGAAATCATGGGGCTTTTTTTTTTTTTGCGAAGGTGAGACAGCATTACACTTCCGAACTTACAAAACGACCCAGAAAAAAGCAGAAATTACAAAGAACTCCTCCTTCTCCTAGGTCCCGACACAGACGATGCACAGGAGCCGCCGGTGACGCGCCGCTGCCGCTGCTCCGCTTCACGCCTTGGATAGGAGCCAGCTCCGAGGCAGGCGGGAAGTCGCCAATCGCCGGGCCCGAGGACCCTACTCGCCAGAACGCCGTCTTCGTCGCGGGGAAGCAGAACGCCGTGTGGTGCTTAATTATTAGGAATTGGATGCAGATATCGAACAATGCTCTTGCTATTTCTATTTTCATATTTTTATTCAAACATACACATACGAATGTGATGTTATTGAATACTATTTAAATGTCCATGCGCTGCCACGGAAAAATAAAAAATATATACGGACACATCAAAGAATTAAGATATTGTTGATCATGCGTTGGTGATGCATGCAAGAAGTTACCCTTTATGACTTTATACTCCTGATAACTGATCATTTTGTGTATGTACCTCCTTTCATAGCTTGTATCGGCATTGGTTCCCACTACGGCCGTACATTGAACGCCTGTTTTGAGAAGAGAGCATTGCTAGGATGGTTTGGGTGTCAGGACCAGTAGCAAAATATTCTGCGGTGAGGAGAGTCTCAACCTTGGTTCTGATAACAACATTATGTTAGAATTTGGGCGGGCAGCCCAATAAGCAATTCTTGAAAATCTCAAATTGGTCCATGTGCATGGCAGAATTTTGGAGGTGAAATGTGGTGCTAAAGTTTAGTACCACATTGCTAGTTGGAGGAGACAAACACCGCCTTATAAGGTGGAGTGTTGTGACACTTGGTGTGCTAGTTGAGAACAGAAGGCTCTCTCCCGCGCACTCTCCTCCTCCGCCGCCGTCCGTCCGTCTGTTCAGGAAAACCGACTCGAACGTGTGCGACGTGGCCGGCCCACGTTGTACCCGTTAGGGTTTCCCGAACCGCACTATATATTGTCGTGCACTGCGTGCGCCGTCAAACACACCAGAACCAATCTAGGTTTTGCCAATCTCGTGCCTTGCGCCGCCACCGTAGTCTACTCCATCCCGTGCACCGGCGTGCACCGGCGAACGGGACAGCAGGTTCCGGAACCACTTGTCCTTGTGATCCTTTACGGGAGAGGGCGAATAAGGTTTTTGGGAAGCGCCCCGCGCGACTGCTTTCAAGTTCTTCATCACGGCTCGACTTCCTGGACGATCTCCGGGTCCGCGGGCGACTCGTCTCCAACGTCGTCTTCTTCGAGCTGCTACCGTCGCCGCTCAAGCTGCTGCCGTCGCTGCTCCAACGACTACTTCATCTACAATTGTTCGGTACGTTCGTCACGTTCGATGGCTGTGTTCGTAGATGTCTTGCTGCTGTTCATGTTAATTAATACGTCTAGTATTTTCGAGATTAACATGTTAGTAGCTCTTGCGATCATGCTTTATATTCTGGAATTAATCATGAAATTATGCCTAATATCCAACAATCCAAAAACCTTATATTTGTTATAGGCAATTTCCTGAGTTAAACATGGGACATCTATCTGATGCGCTGAGGCCGGACAAGTTTACCGGTGTGGACTTTAAGAGATGGCAGTACAAGACCACACTGTGGTTGCGATCTCTGAAAGTGTTCGAGGCTAGTGAGGGTTTACCTGAAGGAACTATATCTGACGAGGATCAGAACAAGTTCAAGGAAACCAATACTGCCTTTGTGGGACTCGTTCTGAGTGCTCTTAGCAACAAGCTGTTTGATGTGTACATGCACATTACAGATGCCAAAGAGCTCTGGGAGGCACTGAACGCTAAGTTCGGTGTAGCAGATGCTGGCAGTGAACTGTACATCATGGAGAGCTTCCATGACTTCAGGATGGCTAACAACCGTTCTGTAGTCGAACAGGCTCATGAGATACAGTGCATTGCTAAGGAGCTTGAGCACGCTAAGTGTGCCTTACCTGACAAGTTTGTGGCTGGATGCATTATTGCAAAGTTGCCCTCTTCATGGAGGAACTTCGCCACAACTCTCAAACACAAGAGACAGGAGATATCGGTTGAAAACCTGATAGCGTCTCTTGATGTTGAGGAGAAGGCTCGGGCTAAGGACACTGCTGAGAGAGGTGGTGAAGGTCAGTCTAGCGCCAACATGGTGCAGAAGAACTTTCACCATGGCAAGAGCAAGGCAAAGAGCAAGCCTTCCTTCAACATGCCTACCAAGACTACTTCTTTCAAGAAGAAGAAGAAGATGCTGAACAAATCTGAGCTAAAGTGCTACACTTGTGGAGAGCCCGGACACTTCTCTGTGGACTGCCCAGATCGTGCAGACAAGAAAGGGAAGGCGCCAAAGCATGTCAACGTCGTGACCGCTAGCAATGCTGATGGGTACGGTAATTTACCGATTGTGCTTTCAGTATTTCAATCTCCATGTTGGTGGATTGATACGGGTGCTAATGTTCATGTATGTGCTGACATCTCTATGTTCACTTCTTATCAGGTCGCAGATTCAAGCGTCTTAATGGGGAATGGATCACATGCTTCTGTTCGTGGTGTTGGCACGGTAGATCTGAAGTTTACTTCGGGGAAGATCGTGCAGCTGAGGAACGTGCAGCATGTCCCTACTATGAACAAGAATCTGTTAGCGGCTCCCTTCTATGCAGAGATGGGTTTAAATTAGTCTTGGAGTCCAATAAAGTAGTTGTGTCAAAGTTTGGACAATTTATTGGTAAAGGGTATGAGTGCGGAGGCTTGTTCCGCTTTTCATTATCGGATTTTTGTAATAAGTCAGTAAACCATATTTGTGGCAGTGTGGATTCGGATGCTAATGTTTGGCACTCTCGTTTATGTCATGTTAATTTTGGTTTAATGAGTAGACTTTCCAGTTTGAGTTTAATTCCTACTTTCACCATTGCCAAAGGTTCTAAGTGCCATAGCTGTGTGCAATCTAAGCAACCTCGAAAGCCTCACAAGGCAGCCGAGGAGAGAAACTTGGCACCTCTAGAACTCGTACATTCGGATCTATGTGAGATGAATGGCGTGTTGACAAAAGGTGATAAGAGATATTTCATGACTTTAATCGATGATGCTACTAGGTTCTGTTATGTATATTTGTTGCACACTAAAGATGAAGCTTTAGACTACTTTAAAATCTATAAAGCTGAAGTAGAAAATCAATTAGAGAGAAAGATCAAACGTCTTAGGTCAGATCGTGGTGGCGAGTATTTCTCCAATGTATTTGATGAATTCTGTGAGGAACATGGTATTATTCATGAGAGGACGCCTCCCTATTCGCCCCAATCAAACGGGGTTGCCGAGAGGAAAAACCGCACGCTGACCGACTTGGTGAACGCCATGTTGGACACTGCTGGTTTATCTAAGGCATGGTGGGGGGAGGCTTTGTTGACTTCGTGTCATGTCCTGAATAGAGTTCCTAACAAGGATAAAGAGAAGACACCTTACGAGGAGTGGTCTGGGAGAAAACCATCACTTTCTTATTTTCGTACTTGGGGATGTTTGGCGAAAGTCAATGTTCCAATTCCTAAGAAACAAAACTTGGACCGAAGACAGTGGATTGTGTCTTTCTAGGTTATGCTCAGCGGAGCATTTGCTATAGATTTTTAGTGGTTAAATCTGAGATACCTGATATGCATGTTGATACTATTTTGGAATCTCGTGATGCAACATTTTTTGAGAACACGTTTCCTATGAAGGATATGCATAGCATTGCTAGAATTTCTTCTGAGATATTTGCTGAACCTAGTACATCTGTTGATCATTCTGAACAACCACTTGTTGAGGAAGTCCTTGAGAAGGATGACAATGAATCAGCTCCCAAGAGGAGCAAGAGACAGAGGACTGAAAAATCCTTTGGTGATGATTTCATTGTGTACCTTGTGGACAATACTCCCACGTCCATTGCAGAGGCATTTGCATCTCCTGATGCTGATGACTGGAAAGAAGCTGTCCATAATGAGATGGACTCGATTCTTTCTAATGGAACTTGGGAATTATCTGAACGACCCTACGGCTGCAAACCTGTGGGTTGTAAGTGGGTGTTCAAGAAGAAGCTAAGGCCTGATGGTACTATTGAGAAGTACAAGGCACGGCTTGTAGCCAAGGGCTACACCCAGCGCGAAGGCGAAGATTACTTTGACACCTATTCACCTGTTGCTAGACTCACCACCATTCGAGTACTACTTTCCCTGGCTGCCTCCTATGGTCTTATCGTTCATCAAATGGACGTAAAGACAGCTTTCCTTAACGGAGAGTTGGAAGAGGAAATCTATATGGATCAGCCTGATGGGTTTGTAGTAAAAGGTGAAGAGAGAAAGGTGTGCAAATTGTTAAAATCTTTGTATGGGCTGAAACAAGCACCTAAGCAATGGCATGAGAAGTTTGACAGCACTCTTACGTCTGCAGGCTTTGCCATTAATGAGGCTGACATGTGTGTGTATTATCGCCATGGTGGGGGGTGTGTGCGACGTGGCCGGCCCACGTTGTACCCGTTAGGGTTTCCAGAACTGCACTATATATTGTCGTGCACTGCGTGCGCCGTCAAACACACCCGAACCAATCTAGGTTTTGCCAATCTTGTGCCCTGCGCCGCCACCGTAGTCTACTCCATCCCGTGCGCCGGCGTGCACCGGCGAACGGGACAGCAGGTTTTCGGAACCACTTGTCCTTGTGATCCTGTACGGGAGAGGGCGAATAAGGTTTTTGGGAAGTGCCCCGCGCGACTGCTTTCAAGTTCTTCATCACGGCTCGACTTCCTGGACGATCACCGGGTCCGCGGGCGACTCGTCTCCAACGTCGTCTTCTTCGAGCTGCTGCCGTCGCCGCTCAAGCTGCTGCCGTCGCTGCTCCAACGACTACTTCATCTACAATTGTCCGGTACGTTCGTCACGTTCCGATGGCTGTGTTCGTAGATGTCTTGCTGCTGTTTATGTTAATTAATACGTCTAGTATTTTCGAGATTAGCATGTTAATAGCTCTTGCGATCATGCTTTATATTCTGGAATTAATCATGAAAATTATGTCTAATATTCCAACACATTAGACCTAACGAACAAAACTTGTGGGTTGACTATGAGAAATAAGCGTTGTGTGAGGAAAGTTAACGGGACGCATACATACAAACTATATTTTTACCTGGTTAGATACCATGGAGCCGAGGTCGAGGTTGGCTAGCCCGTCGTCGTGATTGACCAGCAAGCCCTGCACCCTCCCTGGCCCGAAGACAAAGAGTTCTCCTTCTCATACATGGTGACTTGCATGGCTCTTCTCGACCGACAAGTAGCCTGAGAGTTGACGTTGTTGCAGCCTACTTATCTCGACAGCCACCACGCAACTCATACCAATTGGTCATATTGAAAACATGATCCACACTTGTCTCATGATCTTTTAGTCCAGTGCTAAGATGTGACCAATCATTACAAACTAAACTTTTCGATACCCTTTTGTAAAAAACTATAACCAAAGTAGAAGACTATATCGCGTTACTTGTAATAGACAAGCCAATCTCTATCTCAATGCTCCCCGTTTGATGGAAATCTAGCATAGAAAAGTGCAGAAACCTTCTGGAATATCTATCCTTGGGAGCTTTCTTAATTGATAGGTCTCTTCTTCTTGGACCCTTTTTGCGCTAAGATCTCAATATGTTTAGGATCAAGAGAATTCCAATATCTTGGATCAAATATATGAGCCTCAAAAGAATCATCAACATCCGCAACAGGAGAACTAGTGAAGTTAATTTCAAAATGATCTTCCTCTACCTCAACATTATTTTTTGGCTCTGTATGACCATTGGGAGTAATAATATGAAGTGCAAGGGTAGAAGGATCAACTGAATGATCAGTTGTGGACACTTGTCTTTCTTTTATAATAAACCTGTCCATAGCCCCTTTGAGATTTAATTAGAATGTCTTCTTTTTCTTTTCTCTTGCACTATTGGGCACCAGAATTGTGCTTCCCCGTGATAAATCAAATCTTGTTCCTTGAAGCACTAGACACAAAAGATGAAATAAAAAACTAAAAATATGCTGCATCCTCCACATCAATTGGAGTATTAACAAAATTGCTATTTTATTTAGCGATTAGATGGACCCCGCCAAACTCACCTTGCTCGTGTACTAATACGGTTGTCGGTTGAAATGTTGTATGAGTAGCGACCATTCCTGCCTAGTCCCGGCGTTGTCTATGAGGATTGGAGAATCAAAAGTATCGTCTGCAGTGTTGCCGATCGGCGACCCAAAAGATGAAAAGGACACCAACTATCAGTCTATCGCCTCTCGGCTCTCTCATAGCGCTGGTGTGGGGACCCCGGACTAGCTGTCCGAAATACCCGATTATGCTTAACACAACGATCCGTGATCAGTCTGCCGTTGCACATAATCCGAATTGGATACCAAAGTTTACATCCATTACAATCTCATCCCACTTCCACTCGGGAATTTTCAAAGGTTGAAGCAATCCAGCGGGTCGCTGATGTTCAGCCTTGACTCGCCAACAGATGTCGCACTTGGCTACAAAAGATCCAATCTCTCGCTTCATTCCGTGCCACCAAAATCTTTCTCGAAGGTCTTGGTACATTTTGGTTCCCCGGGGTGGATTGAATAAGGGGTCTCAAACTTCCACGGCCACGGGCACGAGCTCCGGCGAGGTCCTGGCTTCTCTCCTGTGCCCTAAACAGAGGGAAAAGCGAGGCGTGTGAGTGCGGTGTGGGTGGAGAAGAGAGTGCGGGCCAGATTGAAGAGAAAGGGAGAGTGTGGCGTCGCGGCCATGTCCAACCTCGACGGCGGCAGTGGCTGCGGCAGGGCACGCCCTCCTGGCGGTGCACGGTGAAATGAGAGAGGGGGAGAGGGAGGAGTGGGGGTGGTGTGGGAGTTTCCAGAGGGGCTCGGGGTGGTTTATAGTGCGAGGACGGTCCACGGTGGTCGCGGTGCACGGCGGCGTCCATGGCGCACGGGAGAGGATCCTCTGCTCGATTCGCGGCGACACGTGCAGGGAGCTCGATGCAGAGACGTTGAGGGGTCCGGCGAGAGCTAGGAGCAGCTGGGTAGACTATGGCGTGTCGAGGAGCTGGGAGTGGGCCGAATTTGGCCGGCGCCGTCCGGCTCACCGTGGCGGTGCAGAGGGGGACAGGGGTGCATCGGGGAGGGGAAGGCACTCGATTTCCCTCCTCTGCGGCGCAACGGCTGCAGAGGCGAGGTGGCGAGGGCAGGCGCGGACTAGGAGGGACAGGGCACGGCGGGGAGCACGCTGCGGCCACGGCGACCACGCGCTCTGCTACAGCGTGCTAGGAGAGAGGTAGGGGATGGCATTTTTGCCAAAACCCCCTGCCTCCTTTTTCTTCTGGTTTCTTTTATTTCTTTTTCAGTCCAGCAGCATTTTCTGGAATTTATTTGGGGTACTTAAACAATTTAGAAAAATTCAAAAATATTTGTGAGGCTTCCATAGCATGTAGTGGCTCACAAAATTTGGAATTTCAAAATAAAATGTTTTGAATCATTTTTGTTCATAAAGTTTTAGTTATAGTATTTTGGTTTATTTCAATTGTTTTTACTTTTGAATTTTAAAATAGGTGTAATATTATTATTTGAGAGAGATAAGTAGTAAGGATGAAATGAGAGTGGTTACTATACCACTCCTCTGAATTTTGTTTGGAAGTAAGTTTAATTTCTTTGTGTGTCACTTGCCACTTCTATTTATTTCTTGTTTCCACTTTTGTTTTTTTTGTATTTCAAATTGCTAATTCAAGCAAACAACAACACAAGCAACAAGAAATAATTACCACAAGCAACAAGCATAACAAACACATATAATTTAACAAAAAGTTTTTGTTGGCCCACATTTTGGATAACATTACTGATTATAATTCTGGGATGTTACAGCTGGCAGCTCAACCACTAGATCCTCGTGTCGCGGGAGTCACGAAGACAAGAGAGACGTCTAAACTAGCGAATCTAG